>PVJL010009093.1:0-21079 GCA_004026885.1 Lyroderma lyra | reverse complement strand
AGACAGAAAAAACAAAGAACTGCATGATTTCACTCATATGCATGATTTCACTTATTTAATTCTTAATAATAGCTATATCCAGCTATTTGGGTTATTGCTCGTAGAGAGCTCTAAATATGGGTTTGTTTCTATAAATACGAGGGCTTCCAGAAAGTATCCAGCCATGCTAGGAAAAAGCAGAGGCATTTATGGCTGGATTCTTTCCAGACAGCCCTCATATGTGTTGAGCCGAATGCCCAATCTCTAATTTCAGAATGCATCAACTCATTAATTTTTAATATTCTTTGGATTAAAATCTGACACTCAGTTAATAATACATATTAAGAAAAGACAGCCGTGTGATTGTGTTACCTTGGCGAGCACACACTGGGCTTGGCTTCAGAAGGCATGTGTCTGGTTCTGACTATCAGTCCCCGGGTGGTGCTGTTAGGGTCAAATGTGATGACTGATGGGAAAGCATTCTTATGCTAAAGTTCAATACCAATGCAACTTATCATCATGGCTAAGGATTTCCTCGTTTATAGAATGGGGCTAAGCCACAGAACCTGCCTCAGAGGTTGTACAAAGATTAGATGACATGTTGCCTCCAAAGTGCTTTGCGTAATATGCACAGTTTCCTATCACCTTGATCCTTATCACCATGCAAGACCACAGACTTACCGGCACGACATCTAGTTTACAAGCAGAACGTCCGTATGTTTTCATATGACTCGGCATTAGCCCAATTCTTCCAGCTGCTATTCCACCAACAGATATTGGGATTGGACTTGATCCTTGATATCTGTCCATGCACGTGCCCCTTCCTAGCTTAGCCTATTGTCCCTGGACTTCCTCAGGAAGCCAGTCGTGGCCAAGCTGTATCACCACAGCGCGTGGTGAAGTAGGCGATGGGACCTCCGGGTTATAGTGCTGTCCATCTACCTTGCCCCTTGCACAATACTGTACACCTCCTACATTTTAATCTAAGAATGAATGGGTGGAAATAAATATTTCCTCCACGAAAACTGTCAGCACTGTAGCTATGGATATGAGTCTTCAAGCCAAGTTTTACGATAGCTCATGCTGTGAAACTTCCTCCCCAAGACTATGTTCTTAGGCTCTTGCCCTTTCTTGCCTCAGTTTTCCCATTTCTTGAATGTTTCAGGTCATCAGATTGCTGGTCTAGGGCATCTGAGGTTGAGACTAGCAGTTCCTGGACCCAGAACCATGTTCCCTTCTGTGGCATCGGATTGTGTGCGCATGCTCTGACACCCTTGTCTCTCCTCCCCCCGCAGTATCCCTTTGTTCTGGGGCTGACGATGGCCGTGCTGTTTTCCACGTTGGTGTGTCTCAGCAGGCTTTACACAGGGATGCACACGGTCCTGGTAAGACTTTGTGGTCGGGTCTTGGGGTGATAGTCTGAGCAGTACCGTAGCTGCTCTGTCACTGTGTTCTTCACACAACATTTTCATAAAGCTATTGCACATGTAATTATAGTTCCCATCAGGCCAGTGAGTGAAGTAATTATTATTTTATGGCACATAGTAATAATAGTGATGAATCATTAAGATACTATCAAGGAGACTGAACTGGGCTGGACCCTCATATCTCTGAAGATGGGCTAGAGTCATGACAAAGACTTGGCTCATTTGTTTACATGTTGGTTTACTGATGATGAGGCAAGCAGGGCAGGAAGAACACCAAGGGTCGAGGGTGTGAGTGACTGGATGCAATTCCCCATTTAGGTCCTCAGAGATGGGCCTGAATTTAGGGGTCTCAGCTGCCCTTGCTGGGTAAGGGTCCCCCCATGTCCGAAGAGCCCAGAATCACGGTCTCACTTCCCTCCATACTGTTGTGGAAGTGGTGGGGGTACAGAGAGACTCACACCTGCCTTTAAAGATCTGTCCACCCTTTTACCACGTTAGGACTTTTCTCCAGAGCTGCCATGCTTAGCACAGTTATTAATAAAGCTACCTGGAATTCTAGTTCTTAGTGTACCAGCCAACTGCCTTGGCGTTCCAGAGCCTAAGGTTGGCCCAGGTTCACCACTGGCACTATTTATCATCGTAAGTGATACAAGAACGATGTCTTTCAAAAGGACTAGGCCCTTGCTAATGGTGTTCCTCTCCATATGAAGCTCAAAAGTTGCAGTCAAGGAGGTGGCCACCCTTCCCTGGTCGTCTTGTTTCTGCCTGGTGCCGTAGCGTTGGTTACCCCGAGAAAGGTGGTGGGGATGGGGTAGGAGCAGAGGTGAACCGATCCACAGGGAGAGCTTGTCAGAATGGGCAGAGGTGGCGAACTGGGAGGAAGACAAGCCCGAGAAGGCAGGTGTGTGACTGCATGGGCACGAGATCAGAATGTGGCATCGTGCTTTCCTCTCAAACACACAAATCCTCACTCAAAGGAGAGCGGCTGGGGTCAGGGTGTGGCTGGATCGAGTGAGGCACAAAATTCCAAGGGCACCAAACAACTCAGGAATCAAAGTAGATGATTTCAGTGCAACATTTTAAAAAACCCGAATGAATGCAAAAAAATATTCGTGGTGAACGAAATGTCCACATTTTAAACAGAGACCAGTTCTGAGGCCTGCAGGACCCAGCCTGCTTGCCCAATCCTGATCCTGGCCCCACGCCCAGATCTTAAAAATACTGCAAGAGCAATTAGGGGCCAAGTTTACTGTCCTACCTACCAAGGCCAGGCCCTGCTGTCCCCATCACAGGGCATCCAGAGGCTTCTAAGATGGGAGGGGAGGAGGGGAAGGCACTCTCGATTTGCTCCCCTGCTGCCTTGCATTACAAAGAGGTTCTCTCCAAATATGGCCACAGCCTTGAACAAGCAGTGAAGCAGAACTTGGGTGTTGTGGTATTTCTTTTCTTTGGGGCTCCTTTTTAATTTCCATAGTTTATCATTAAAAAAGTGATCTTGGAAACTCCAGTTAAAATTAAAAACCAAAGTAAACACAAGGATGTGGAGTTACAGACGTAAAAATACAGCGACACGTCTTACTTTTCTCTTTCAAGTGGGTTATGGGCATGCAGAAGCCGATGTTCGTGGGGAGCTCACAGAGGCTTCTCTGCAGACGCAGAGAAGGGACACAGCCACGCTTTTTGGAGCAGCTGACCCGGAAGAAGCCAAAGCAAGGGGCCCTGGTCCCTGTCCCTCCCCGGACCACCCCACCTCGTTCTACCCTCACCACCTGGGGCTTCTTTCACTCACGTCCTCTTATTTCTTAAAGATCTTAGATCCTGACTCAGGCCCAGGCCCCCGTCAAGGCCAGAGGCATGGCCTAGGGCATGATGGTACCTAATTTTTAACAGCAGAAGGGAACGGTTGGTTTGAATAGTAGGGTAGAGTTAAACTGAGGGCTGGTAGTCTTCTTGATTCAGCTGCAATGTAATAAGCTCCTGCCCAGTGCCAGGCGTGGAGCTGGATCTGGGAGACACCAAGTTAAGCAAAACTGACCTCACCCTCCTGAGTTTTTGAGCCTGTTGATAGAGGCAGATGTGTACGGTGTGATTGCTGGCTACAATAAGCAGCATGGAAGAGCTGGGGCGGGCCAAGGCAGGCGGCATGCCCCTCCCTGGCCCCTTTCCAATCTCCCGGGACTGCCCTGCACTGATGGTTGTCAACCTCGGCTTCACATGCAAATCCCACAGGCACCTTTTGAGAAAATACCGGGGGATATTTGGACGCCCCTGGTCATAGCAGCAGCATGATTCCCAATAGCCAAAGGGTGGAAGCAACTCAGAGTGGATGGATAAACAACACGTGGTACATGCGTGCGATGGGATGTCATTCGGCCTTAAAAAAGGAGAGAATTCTGACACGTGCTACAACATGGGTGAGCCTTGCGGACATCGTGCTAAGTGAACTAAGCCAGTCACCAAAGGACAACTATTATGTGATTGTGCCTATGGGAGGTCCTTGGAGTAGCCAAATTCACGGAGACAGAAAGGGGACCCGTGGTTGCCCGGGGCGGAGGGGCGGAGGGGTGTGGGGGTGCTGAGTTACTGTTTAATGGGCACAGAACTTCAGTTTGGGAAGGCGAGCGGTGGCACACATAATGCCAGCCCCCCCGCTGCCGCCTGCCTTACGGAAGGGGTGCTCTGGTCACCGAGGGGAGCGGCACTCACCTGGGGAGACATCGCTCCTCGTCAGAGGTGGACCGACTGTGCAGGGCTCCAGCTGACTCCTGGTCAGGCCCATCCTGCCCAACCAGCTCGGGCACTGCCTCTACCTACCAGGACACCCAGCTACGAAACTTGGGCAGCCCCCTAGCTCCTCCCTCCCCGCACCCCATCAGCCGGGCAGTCCCCAAGCCGAATTACTCCTGACTCTGAAACCTGTCTTGACGCTGTCCTCACACCACTGCCAGGACACTAGTTCCAAATCTGATAAGTGCATGGAGAAGCTTCTCTGCCTCCAGGTGGATGTGAACAACACAGAGACAGCCTCAACTGTGAGCCACAGCCCTAGAGGAAGGACCCCAGGGGGGTCGACAATTGAGAAATCAGCATTGTTTATGGCAAAGCATGAAAATGAGACACGGGTCCCGGGTGACATTACGGAGCTGCTGATAGTGCCTTCCGTGGGCCACCCTCCCTCTAGGCTTACTGTTCAAGGGAAACAGTCCTTTATTGCTCGAGCTGATTTTTAGTGAAGTCTTACATTTCCCACAGTGAAAATCATTCTAACCAATGGCTTACAGAAGCAGTATTTTTGGTGCATAATTTCATGTTTTCCTGGTTTAAAGAATAAATCAATAGTAGCCAAGTGAAGAGGGTGCAGGGGGATGGGGGAGAAGGAGAGTGGAATGTCTTGGAAGGCCTGGGTAGCCCATGGAATCCAGCGCAGAGGGAATTAATGACTGAACCGCAGGCCGGACGAGAGCTGGGGTGACGCTGAGAGTACCCTTCTCTCCCTGTGGAGTGCCACCGTGCACAAACCCCAGCTCCCACCACTCCTCGTGCAATCCAAATCTTAACTTACAGAGCTGAAACTGTGAACTGGACAGTACCCTTGGATCAGTGAGCCAGGGCAGGGGGACAGGGCCAGAGAGCAGACAGTGGGACCTCAGGAGCCACCCCGGTGGGCTGCACAGGCAGTGCCCAGACAACAGGGAGAGGGAGGACAGCCCATAAGTTCACCACTACTGGGAATGTCCCAGCCCAAGTGGTTACCGTCTGCACAAATCAGGACTCCATGGATGCAAACAACAGGAACCAACTCAGACTTGTTTGAGCATAAAGGGACATTTATTAGGTTTTGTAAGCACAGCACAGCACAGGAAGGCCAGAGGTGCAGGGGGCCATTGGGAAAGAGAAACCCCAGGCTTCCATCTTCACTAGAAGTCTCCCCCACTCTTTCCCAAGCTTTCTCTCCACATGGTGGAGCCATGCTTTTGGGCTGCCTTCTCTTTGGGACTAGACCCAGGGAGTTCTGGGCTTAAATTCTTTCTTTGTCACTCCTAAAAAGGATTCCGGTGGTGAGAATTTCAGGAAAGGTACATAATGGGCCTGGATCATGAGCTCATTACTGCAGCGAACGCTGTCCAGGGGGTCCCCAGGGCTGGGGCTGGACCTCTGAGTCAGGAGCCAGTCTCTGCAAACAGGCCTGTGATTGGCAGCCAGGGTTAGGGTTAGGGTTAGGGTTAGAATTGGTATGTGAGAGGGCCAGGGTCATTCTCCGAAATGAAATGTGTCACCAGAAGAAGAGGACCGACCAAACCCGTGACGTCCTTCCTACATTGACACCAGTGCATTTTTGTACTCTTCCAAAGACTGAAAAACTGGATATTACATTTGTGTTTGTGGGGTAAGAAGGACTAGAGCAAATCAGGAAGGCTGATCATGCTATATTTGTGATGCCCCGACTGGATCATCCTGTACAGTCCTCTGACTGACAGCTGTCACCTCTCATGCATTATTGTAAAATTAGCCAGAATTGTGGTTGGACGAGTGAGTGGTGCTTCTGTTATTCCGAACTTGAATTAGCCTAAATGCTGCTCTGCTGCATGCTCCCTAAGTTGTCTGGTGTGTGGCATTATGCAGATATTAGGTCTTATTTGCTTACACATTTATTTGTATACTTATTTTGTAAGTATTGTTTCAGTTTTGGTTTCAGTTGGAGAATGTTGAAAAGGCTTCTCAAATATTAAATTATCTGCAGACCATACAGAACTGTGTTCTGGCTTTAGACTAGAGCATTTGTGGTGCACGTTTTCAAGTTCTTTGAAACTATGTACTTAAAAGAAAAAAAACTCACTTCAAACTGCCTTAATATGGAGAAGAAAGCTAATTGTGGTACAAGTAACACCCCATCAAGTCTTATTTTCTGTTACGCTCTTAGATGAGTTAGTTACTGAGATATAAAGGGAATTTGGTTGTATGTCTGAGTGTCAGTCACCACGATATGATGCCCATGTTTTTTTTCTCTTTACCTTGGACACAAATACTTTTACCCTTTTATAAAAAATGAGAATTATTTCTGCTTTCAAAAGTAGTTAAGTATACTTGGTAAAACATTCATCTTGTTTTTGAAGTTTTTTTTTTTTTAAGCAAAACAAGTCATTGTTAGTGCACCAGCATTGGGGAGGTTCCGACAGCCATTTGTTGGGGTGACGGACCGGCATGGTACACCTCTGGGTTAGCTGAAGCACAGCTGGAGCTGGCACGACTTCCAGGAAGCACTGCTCATGGTGCGTGTTCCTAACAGTGAACGGAAGCAAACTGATGGTTTATCCTTTCTCAACACGATCCAAAAAGTACCAACTGGGTTTTACATCAATTCTAGAAGTGTGGGAGGAGTAGGCTACTGGGAGTGCTCTAAGTCTAGGAGGTGGGGGGATGGCCTGAGCCTTGAATGCAGCCCCCAGAAGGTATACAACAGGGGTGTCCAACCTTTTGGCTTCCCTGGGGCACATTGAAAGGAGAAGAAGTTGTCTTGGGACACACATGAAATACACTCAACTAATGATAGGGGATGGGCCAAGAGAAACAAGTTGCAAAAAAAATCTCATAGTGTTTTAAGAAAGTTTACGAGTGTGCGTTGAGCTGCATTCAAAGCCCTCCTGGGCCGCGCGCGGCCCGCGGGTTGGACAAGCTGGGTGTACGAAGACGGAAGTGGGCCAGAGCCCCGGTATCACGCGGAGGTCAGAGGTCCTACAGGACAGCGAGCCGAAATGCAAAGGGCTGAGGCAGGCACCGCTGCCGCTGGGCCAGTTTGCCTCAGCCCGGAAGCTGCTGACGTCCCCCCTCAGCTCCTGTAGATGCCTGCCTGTGTGATCCGTGTCATATCTGGTCTTCCTGTTTTCCTGCTGCCTTTTATTGTTCCCAGCACTATTGCCTTCTACCGAGAACCCTGCCTTGTTGTGAGGTGCCCGAAGGACCACTTCAGTTTTGCCTCCAGACTTAATTTGCTCTAGGAGAGTAAGCAGTCCCAGGTAATCACCCTCAGGTTACTGTAAATACATTACCAGTACCTCAGAAGGCCCCCATGCCCCCTACCCTGCCTCTCCCCCAAGGGGCCCACTCCCCAGATCTCCGGCACCATACTTTAGCTGCACTTGGCACAAACAGAATTATGCAGCATGCATTCTTTTGCATTGGGTTTCTTTTACTTACGATTTTGTTGGTGCTATTCCCCCATGTTGTTGTATGTAGTTTAAATTCATTTTTATTCTTGTATAGTATTAAGTGATAGGACCATATCCCTTCGATTACTGACGAATATTTGGGTCGTTTCTAGCTTGAGGCTATTGTAAATGATGCTATTCTGAACTTTCTTTTATGTCCCTTGTAGAGCAAATATGCACGTTTTACTGTTGAGTATGAATATACATAGCGGAAAAATTGCTGGGTCATAAGTCTGTTCAGCTTTAAGAATATACTATTGTGTTTTCTGAAGAATTATACCTAGTTACAGTCCTGCCAGTAGTGTGTGAGAGTTCCAGTTTTTCACACCCTTGTCAGCCCTTGCTAATGTCATTCGTTTTCATTTTAGCCATTCTGTTGGGTGTATAGCAATTATCTCATTGTGCTTTTATTCTGATTTCTCTGATGAGTAATGACACTCAGCCCCTTTTCATATGTCTGTTAGCCATTTAGATCAACTCTTGTGGAGTGCCTGTTCAGTCTTTGACCATTTTTATTGGATTGCTTGTCTTTTTTTTATTAATTTATTGGTAAGTCATTGTCACACACACACACACACACACACACACTGTGGCTCGTTATTTTATTTTATTGGTGGTATCTTTAGATGAACAGAAGTTCTTAATTTTAACATAGTCCAATGATCAATCTTTACCTAAGTTTAAGATATTTAAAAAAAAAAAGATATTTTTTTGCCTACCACAAGGTCATAAAGATGTTCTCTTATGTTTGGAACTTTTATTATTTTTGCTTTTCTTGTTTAGAGCACAATCTACTTGGAACTGATTTTGTGACGCATTTTTGTTCTATAGGAATATGCAATATACTCAGCACCATTTATTAAAAGGACTGTCCTCTTTCCATTTACTGAAGCATCAACTTGGTCATAAATCAAGTCACTATTCTCTCTCTCTTTCTCTCTCTCTCCCTCCCCCTCTCCCCCCCTCTCTCCCTCCCTCCCTTCCTTTCCCCCCTTCCCCCTTCCCCCCCGCCCCATCTCCCTCTCCTCCCTGAGGTCTATCTGGAAGAAATCCAGCCATTGTCAATATAATGAAAATAGTTTTTTTCATATTACATAGATGGATATTTTCTGGACAGACCTCATATATTACACACACACACACACACACACACTCTCTCTCTCTCTCTCTCTCTCTCTCTCCATTAACCAGAACTCAAGCAACCAGCGCACTCAAGCAACTGGCACAAATCAAAGGAACGATACTGCATTTATCAGCATGGGTGCCAGTTAACTGAGAGTCTACTGTGTGTGTATGTGTGTGTGTGTATTCTCATATATGTGTGTGTGTGTGTGTGTGTGTAGATACACACACATACATACATATATACTCTTCTTTTTTTTATTAATTTGTCCATTTTCATGACAATACAACTCTCTTAACTACTGTAACTTTGTAAAAACTTTTGATGTCAGGTGGTAAAAGTCCTTCACTTAGTTCTTCTTCAAAATAATGTTTTCTGTTCTTGGCCCTTTAGATTTTCACATAAATTTTGGAATCAGCTTATAATTTTCTCCAGTGCTATAGTTTTTATTGGGATTAAATTGCATCTGTAGATGAATTTGGGAGAATTAGCACCTTTGGCAATATTGACTTTTCCAATACATGGCTATAGGACCTCCCACAATTTGATCTTTACTTTGTCTCAGTAATATGGTAGTTTACTGTGTAGAGAGGTCTTACATATCATACATTAGATTTATTCATAAGTATTAGATATGTTTGATGTTGTTGAAAATTGCATTTGTTAATAGCCCATATATAGAAATACAATTGATTTTTATACATTGACATATCCAGTGATCTTGCTAAATTCAATTATTAATTTCATTAAATGTTTGTATATTCTTTGAGATTTTCTACTTTAACACAATCAAATACTATAACTAGTGAATAATGACAGGTTTACTTCTTCCTCCCCCACATTTATTTCTTTTGTTTGCCTTATCGCATAGGCTTGGATCTCCACTATGACCTTGAATAGAAATGGTGATATGGGCATCCTTGCAACTAAACTCAGTGAGAAAGTGCTTCATATTTCATACTTAAGTATAATGTTAGTTGTAGGCTTTTTTGTTCACACCATTTATCATACCATGGGAGAGATTGGTATATGAAATTTCTTTCTTGTGGGTTTTGGTAGCAAGGTTATGCTGGCCTCATAAAAGGATCTGGAAACAGTTTTCCTCTTTCTATTCTCTAGAAGACTATGTGTAAGGTCATGTTACTTTTTTTCCCCTTAAATATGTATTTGGAAGAATTCATCAGTAACCCAATTGGAACTGAAATATTTATTTTTGGTAAAAGGCTTTTAATTATACATTTCATTTACACACATGAGTCAATCCAGATTTTCTGTTTACTTCATTATCAGTGTAAGTTGTGTTTTTCTAGAAATTTGGCCATTTTATCTCAATTGTTAAATTAATTGCCATAATGTTGTTTGTAATAGTCTCTTGTTATCTTTGCAGGATCTATAATAATTTTTTTCTTTTCATTTCTGATTCTGTATCTTTTGTTGATCAAGATTATAGGGTTTACCAATTTTGCTAGTCTTTTTAAAGAAGTAATATTTGGTTTTGTTAATTTTCTCTATTGTACATGTATTAATTTTCTTCCTTTTATTTTCATCCTTCTTTCAGAATTACTTTGCTCTCTTCTAATGTATTTGAAGTAGATTCTTAATCATTGATTTTTAGCCCTTTTCTATTATATCATTTCAGGCTCTATATTTCCCTCTAAAAATTAAAGCATTAAGAGTTGGTTTTTAATTGTCATTCAGTTGAAAATATTCTCTAGTTTTTTCTATAGGTTACTTAGCAGTACACTATTTAAATTTCCAAATGTTGGAGAATTTTCTAATTGTTGTTTAAAAGTTTACTTCTAGCCTAACGTCCCTGTAGTTAGAGAACATGCTCTATACAATTTCTATTTCATGAAATTTGTTAAAATTTACTTTCTTTCCCCATATTTAATTTTTGTAAATGTTCCATGTATTTTGTATAATTGTTATGTGGGGTGTTTAATATGTCCAGTCATTTTTAAAATTGTATTATTCAATCTTCTATATCTTTATTGATTTTATTTTATTTTTTTTGCTTGCTCTGAATTGCTGAGAGAGGTATATAAAAATCTCCGACAATAACTGTGGATTTGTCTATTTCCCCTTTAAGTTCTGTCATATTTTTCTTCATGTATTTTCAAATATTTTTTAATGTTATTTGGGACATAGATTTTAAACTGTCATCTCTTTGACTGATTTCCCCTTTTAGCATTATGAAATGTCCTTTTTTGTCAATAGTGATGTTTCTTGCCTTAAAACTACTTTATCTAATGTTAATACAGTAACACCAGCTTGTATTTAGCATGTACAAAGCATTTTTCCAGCCTTTTACTTTTGACTTTTCTGTATCCTTATATTTACATTGTTTCTTTTGAACAGTATATATTTCTGTTTTGTTTTTTAATTTAGTTTGACAATTTTGCTTTTTAATTAGTGTATTTAGTCTACTATCACATAATGTAAACTGATATATTTGGGTTTAGATCTACCATATTGCTTTTTGTTAACTTTTCCCCACCTCTTCATCTTTATCTCTTTTTTGCCTGCCTTTGTATTAATCAAGAATTTTAACGCTCCCATTTTCCCTCCTCTATTAGCTTGTCACAAAGTCTTTACAATTCTTTTAGAGGTTACCCAAGGGATTACAATACGTGACGGCTGTCCTGAAAGTATCCAGCTATGTAATATGAAACATGTAAGAATCAAATGCAAATTAGTAGCTCTACCACTTACTTTCTGGGAAGAGTGGGTTATTAAATGAAATTTAATTCCACAAACAAGTGTATTTAAAGCCCACAAGAACTTATTTTTATTGTTTTAGAGTTAATATACATTTAGGTTCATCCACATATTTATCCTTTTTGTTGTCCCTCATTCCTTCCTGCAGTTCTGTTCTTCCATTTGGCATCTCATTCCTGCTACCAAATTGCTCTAACTAGTGTTTCTTTAAGCATGGTTCTGCTGGTAATGAATTCTCTCTGTTTTTGTTTTTCTGGAAATGTCTTTATTTCACTTTCAATTTTGAGGGATATTTTTGCTAGGTATAGAATTCTGCGTCACTTTCTCCAGGGCCCCTGAACTGGGTGCTTGCCATTTGCACGTGCCCGTGCCCACAGTGTGCACCAAATCAGTGTAGCCACCTGGGTCATACTGGCAGTAAACTTCCAGACTTCATGCCTGCCAAGCAAGTATGACTAGTTTTTAAATTATGGATAATCCACTGGTATAAGCTTTTTGGAGGGTATTCTGCAGACTGTATTAAGATCTCAAGTGTTCGTTCATAGCCTTCTAGGCCCCTAGGCCATTTCTAGGAGTTTGCCCTAAAGCATATACTTGCACAAGACTGAAAGTAACAATAATAATAGCAAAGCTTTATAAAGCACCTATGATCTGCTAGGCACCATTCTAAGGGCTTTACATGCACAACCCTGTAAGGGAGGTACTATTATTATCCCAGTTTCACACCTGAGGCTGAGAGTGCTTCAGTAACCTGAGTTTATGTAGTTGGTAAGGAACTAAACTGAGATTTAAAACCAGGCAGTCTGACTTCAGAATCAGTATTTTCAGTTACCATTCTATACTAATCCTCCAGAATATTCATGAATGCATTTAATAGCAAACAGTGAAAATATACTACATGTCCACCAATCAGATCTAGCTCAGTAAAGTGGAATGTTATCTAGCCATGAAAATAATATTGTTCAGCAATCATGAAAAAACATGCATGACATTGTTAATGCAAAAAAGTAAGATGCAGCCTGGTGCTGTTAGTTGTAAAATTGTGGTGGTGGGGGTGTTGGTTATGGGCAGGGTCCTCTGTAATGCATTTTTAGTAGTGAGGCTGACTTGTTTTTGACAACAACAAAAAGCGATTTTTGTTTAATGGGCAGAGACTATATCTTATTCTTCCTCTATCCTAGTATATTTCTTAGTATGTAATAGCCAACTGAAAATAAAAGCACATGATGGCTATTGAATGAATGAATAAATATTTGAGTTGTAGTATTATTTACATGAGGATTTCCTAGAAGGGGAGAAGATTTTAGACTACTGTTATGAATGATAACTGTATTCCAAGTGGGTGCTTCGATTTCTTATAATTTCTTCCCTTTCACTGTGCCTTTTTTCTTTTTTCTTTTTCAACAGAACAACACAATGTGGATTTTGGCAATAAAACAAATACATGGGTTTCAAAGAGTTTATGTCTTTTGTCCTTTCATTGTTTAGGAATCTATTTTAAAATTTGCAAACCATTGATTTGCAAAATTCTTAGTTGCTGTAACCCCACCTCTCAAATATGATTGAAAAAGGAACCAGGTTCTCAACAGAATTCATATCACCCATCCCTTCTTTGTGGTGCTGTTTCAAGGGAAGAAATTTACCTTAAAGTGTTTCAGGAGTTACACAGGGCCAAGTCGCCTGTGGAGAGAAACGGTATCCAACTAGCCACAAAGGGCAAATGAATTCTTTATCCATCAGCCATAAAACTGCCCGAGAACTGTTCTCATTACCACAGTATGTCCTGTCAGTGGTCTGATGGACACTAACTGAGCCACAGCAAACAGACATCGATCGCTACTGTGTGTCTTATTCTCAGAAAATCAGCTGAAGGTCTAGAACAGGTATGTCCAGCCTGCGGCTCAGGATGGTTTTGAATGTAGCCCAACACAAATTCTTAAAACGTGACAATTGTTTGTAACTTTTTTTTTTAGTTCATCAGCTATCCTTATTGTTAATTTTATGTGCGGCCCAAGACAGTTCTTCTTCCAAGGTGGATCAAGGAAGCCAAAATGTTGGACACTGCTGGTCTAGAACTTAATTTTAATCTCAAAACACTACTGAGGTCTGTGCTTATGTATGTCTGTGGGATTGTTCCTTAAAAATATACTCACTTGGGAAAAGAAAGGAACATTTCATGTATCAGATTTTTAAATGCACACAGGGCTTCCCATAAGTGCTGTACTTTGATTTTTGTAAACCCTTGAAATCTCCATAAAATTATTTCATGTGCATAGGTTTATGGCAGTTTGGTTTCCACACCGCACCCCTGGGTGCTCACCACATTTCTAAAAACAAAGGGTCACCCAAGACCACAGTCTCATACGTCATTGTATCTTGGATCTCATTTCTCCATTTTAATAAAGAGACGTGGCTTTTCCTTTCCACTTGACACACACTTAATGACAAGGAAGTGACGCTCTCTTTAAGTTGTCAAGCCTCATCAAAGACATTGCATGGCCATCTTTGACATCACTAGGATGGTCTGCAAAGCAAGACTGATGGTTTTTAAATGTCTAGTAATCTCCAATTCCGAGTGTGATCCAAGGCCTGCAGTGTATCCACTCAGAGAGCTCTGGTTTTGCACAAAGATCCATGCCCACATTCCCAGAGTCAGGGACAGAGGACCGGGACAGATTTACCTGGACATGATGTCACCAGGTCTGCAAAGAATTTTCAGATTTCTCTTGTGCTCCTTTGCGCACAAGTGCCTCCACATCCAAGTATCACTGTATCACTTTCAAAAGCTGTACTATCATTTTGAAGTTTGGTACTCTTAAGATTCAGGCACTTTTACTCTCTTTTGTGTGTTTCCAAAAAGCACTCTGAAAACTCAGACCTGCCACATTGAGCATGAGGAGCCCACATTGCCCTCTGATTTAGCAAGATGAGATAGTCTGGGACATTCACAGGGCGGGGTCCCTCAGCATCACCTGGGAGCTTGATAGAAATGCAAACTCTCAGGGCCCACCAGACTTACTGAGAAATCCGAACTGCATTTTAACAAGCTTCCCAGAGGTTTCTGAAGGGAGATCCCATTGAAAAAGCATTGAATGTCTACACTCACATCCCAGCAAATACGGGGACCATGCCAATTAAATATCAACCTGCATGAGCCTGTTCAACAATTACATCACATTGAACATGACTTTCTTCTGTTCTCTTGTGGCTCAGAGGCCCCTCTGCCCACCCAGATTTGAGAAAAATTGCTTGAATGTTTGACAGTGTCTTTTGCGTCTTCTAGCAGATCACCCTTCCCTGGGCTTGTCATTCTTGCCGGCTGCTTAGCAGTTGTCAAAGATGATGTTACAACCTGCCTGGAAGCTTGTTTGCACTAATGTCATAATCCTGTCGACCTGCCAAGCCCTGTGATTCACGCTAGCTAGCTAGAGCTGTTCGTATTAATGCAAATTATGGGTAGGGAGGTTTTATCTATTTCATGATCTGTTTGGACTTGTTAAATTCTGTGAAGCCAGGACAAGCAAGTGATTATTTCCTAAATCATGATGTATATGGAATAAAGTTTAGAAATATACAGTATACCTAAATATTTTTCTAGTTAGTATTATAAAAACATGCGATAATTCTTTGTATCATCACATTAAGAAACATAATACCTGCCTTATTTACTTTTTTTAAGCACACCAGTGTAATTAGAATATACAAAAGAAAACAAGGTAAAAATTGTAATTATTGTTATATGGAATATGCAATATTCAGTCACCCCAGATAGTCATGTGAATAGACACTGAAATAATTAGCTACTTGCTAGAGTATAACTTTTAAATGGTAAAATCCTAACTTTTGCCCAAATAGAAAATGAATAGGTGTCAAAGATTTTATTCAACTCATTAATTAGTAAAGGAACCAGTAAGATGTAAAGAACTAAATATTTAGACAATTTAATAAATATTATGTTGCTGAGTCATATATAAAACTGGTTATTGTCCTGCAGAGCAACAAACTGTAACCTCTGGTATCATCATTTCCATTAAACAGAAGTTGTTTGCATTTCTACCAAACAAAAAATCATCAGCTATCGCTTCACTAAGTCTGAGACCTTTAATCAATAGTTAACAGTGAGTTAGAATACTTTCTCTGCATAATCCTCAGGTGGCCTTTGCCCCATATGACACTGAAATATTTTTTGCGTTATATTCAAGTTTTACATAATTTAACACACTTACAAAAAAACCTGTTTTTGTTAAAAATGTCAATCTAATTGCGGGGGGGGGGTTGTATTGTGAAATTTACTGGGGATACTGGTTAGTAAAAATTACAGGTTCCAGGTGTACAATTCTACAGCGCATCATCTGTGTGTTGTGTTATGGGCTCACCACCCAGAGTCAGTTCTCTTTCCATCACTGTGTATTTGAGTCCCCCACCTCCCCTCCCTCTTCCCCCACCCCTCCCCCTTTGCCCTCAGGTAACCACTAAACTACGATTGTGTGGATGAGTTTTTGTTTCTTTGTTGCTTTCAGTTTTATGCTCCACATAATGAGTAAAGTCATATGGTTCTTGGTTTCTTCTGTCTGGCTTATTTCACTTAGCATGAAGATCTCAAGGTCCATCCATGTTGTCATAAATGGCAGTATTTCGTCTTTTTTATAGCTCAGTAATATTCCATTGTGTGTATGTGTATGACGGCTCTTTATCCAATCATCTATTGAAGGGCACTTTGGCTGTTTCCATGACTTGGTCACTGTGAATAGTGCTGTGATGAACATTGGGGTACATATATCTTTGCAGACTAAGGTTTTCAAATTTGGGGGTAGACACCCAGAAGGGGAATTGCCGGGTCATATGGTTGTCAACCTGATTTTTAAGGGAGGTTTATATATGCTCAGTTTCCAAGTGGGCATGTATTCTCAAGCTGCAGAAGGTAGAAGCTGCCATACCTTTTTCCACCTCAGATAGCAACCCTTGAGCTTCAGTGAGTTTTCAAAAAGTCTGTTTCAAAGTCTTTTTACAACCGTAGCTTTCCGTGCCTCTTCCTAGATTAGTGCTCAGATATCTGGGGTGGCTCAGAGGACAGTCATGACACGGACAGGAGGGGCATCAGGGACAGTGTGCTCACTGGAGCCATGGACATCAGGAGATTCTACTGCTTATGCCCACACCAGGCGGCAAGGTAAAGCTGCTTCTAACTGATCCCTTTGGACACTGGTGTGTTTTAACAGGAAGTTAATATTTTTGAAGTTGTGCATCCACTCTCTCCCCCATACATCCGCTAATTACATGGCATGTAGGTCTCTCTCTGTAATCACTTATATTCACGTTCACGAACTGTGTTGCCTCCCTCTTGCCATTTGGCTTCTATTGAAACTCATCTGCATTATTCTCAGAAATTGAATTAATTGTGAGCTAGCATGGCGAAGAGTAAGTATTCCGAGGGTGTTAACTAGGAAACATGGACTGACCTATCACTCCAAATTATTTTCTAGAGTAACTGTAGGGTTTTGGTTATTGTTTGGGGTTTTCGTTGACAGGGTTGCTTCAGTTGGTTTTAATGTCGGGGTCTGCCTGCATTCAGCATGTTCACTGTATCCACAAAGAAATGGGTCCTGGCTTCTACTCTGCTCCTGGCTGCAGGTCGCTCTGTGAAGGCAGCCAAGGGCAGAGGGCCCTTCACATTCTCAGCAGGGGGCCTGGCCGAGGCGAAGATGCCAGAATCATAGAGTTTTCAGCACGAATAGTCGCAAGATCTGAATGCATTCTTTCCTAACAATTGAATGAATGGGTTTGTCCGGGCCCCTTTTTTTCTAGTTAGCTAATCCTGTGTTGTGTGGGTCTGCTCAAAAGCATTCTTCGGTGAAGATGTTTGGAGAGAGAATGTAAATTTGCCTCTGTAAACTGCATGTGGGAATGCGAGGTAGGGTCAGAATTCACAAGTGCCAGGAGTGCTCAGAATGGGGCCTGCTGTTGAACTATCTAGAGACGATTGCCAAAAGGAAGGGTGTTTCTGTTTGGCTAAGAATAAAAACACTACTTCATGTGTTTATATAAGCATTCACTAAAATTTGTTCTGATGCTTCGAATAGCTGTTAGCATTCTTTTCCACACACTCTAGATAGCCTGCCTTATTATTGTTCTCTGTTATGAGATAGAGTAAACCTCAAGCTTTTATCTGAATCCTAAGTTTTGTAACTGAAAATGACAGTAGATATAAAAGTCAAAGAAATTCAGATCTTTCTACATTTTAACTTTGTAAAATGTTAATCTTGTGCGATGATTTCTTTCCAAATAATTTGCAAGTCTTCATTTAAACCTTGGATGGTAAATTGAATTAAAGATTGATTATACTTCAAACAATGTGATCTGTAGGGTGTCACTAGCAATGTACCTTTTGTGCCTTTGTTTTAAATGTCATTGACATCATTGGAAGAATAGGTTGATCATCATATAGAGTCTTGGGGGCATTTCATTTTTTTGGCATGAGGGAAAATTTATAAGCATTAGTTATTTCTCTTTTCATCTATTTGGAAACATTCTAAGATCCTGATTTCTTCTCTTTGGTTACATTTTGTCGTAATATAAATAATAGGCATTGACTGTAGAAAATTTAGAAAATAGTGCAAAGCATGGAGAAGGTGATCATAATCTGTAGTATCCAAACAGAAAAAGCTGCTCACCATTTTAGTTGATTTCCTTCTGATACCTTATGCATGCATGCAAACACATACCATGTAACGTTAGGGTCATCCTTTATGTAAAGTTTGTTTTCTGCCTGATACACCTCACTTACGGTTGGTTACTTTGAAATTTAAAAAAACAAAGGTGCAGAAGTGTATCTTTTCAATGGAAAATGTTCATGCTATGTTAGCAATTAAGAAAGCAGCATGCATTTTTCTTTCATTTTTGGCGTACTGTGCCACACACGTAACTGGGCAATTCCAAAGAAATCATGTCCTGATTTCATATTCGCCAAAATCAAAACAGCAGATGAGATTTGGTGAGACTTTATAGCTTCCATGAATTTAGTAGCTTGAAAAAAATGAATGTGAAAAGCTGTTCTTGAATGTTCAAGCACTATAGTTGTTATTTTTAGAAGCTGTTTGGAATAGTTGTTATTAGAAACTTAGGGCCCCCAAAGTAGAAGTCTCATTAGCAATGGTTCAAGTATTTTTCTTATAAAATTACCTAAAATTTCTTTACTACAATATCACCTTTTATGGCTGAAAATCCATCTGTGTGGCTAAAAGGGAAAAAACTCCACATGAGCAGCCACTTTGGCTAAAATTACTT
Source organism: Lyroderma lyra (assembly GCA_004026885.1). Lineage (NCBI taxonomy): Eukaryota > Metazoa > Chordata > Mammalia > Chiroptera > Megadermatidae > Lyroderma > Lyroderma lyra. The sequence goes on along the minus strand of PVJL010009093.1, from coordinate 2,342 downwards.
TCGCCTCAAAGGCTGGGGCCGTGAACCAAAATAGCCTAGTCTCCTGAAGCATTGAAAATGAACAGAATTCGTCTATAAAGAACATTCCAACAGATGTCTGGGAATTTGGTAACTGCAGTTACAAAGGCAGGCGGGAAAGTTTTCTTTTTGACATATAGAAAGAATGGGCATTAAATATTATGGATATTCAGGACAATTCTCTCGCTCACTAACTGTGACTGGATGTCTGCTACCTGTTAGGCATTATGCTGGGAGCTTGGAGAGTAACGCACACGTGCAGGGGAGCTCACCTTTACTGAGCGGAGGGTTATAATCCACTCGGGAAAAGCATGCGAACACGTAACCTGCAGCAAAGGCAACATAAAGGAAGGGTCTTTGGAGTGACAGTAAGCAAATGCCTTCACATTCAGTTCAGGGACAGTTTATTTCCAACTGTGCTAATACCTGAAGGTGCTTTGGAAAAGTAGTAGCTTTTGAGCTGAGGCTTAGGTGAACTGATGAGATCCTAATGGGTAAAATGTGCTGTACATAAAAGGCATGCAAGGCCATGGGGATAAAAGCGTAGTAGGCACGTCTGGGAAAAGTAAGGAGACCTTGACCGGAGTGGAAAATTCAGACCGGAAAGTAGTGGGATGATCTCTTAATTAAACCACAGCGCGCAGGACTCGGGCTCTCCAGCCACAGGCTGCTGTTTGACCTTGTTTTCTGCTTAGCCTCGTTAGGTCACCATGTCCTTGGGGTGGTGAAGTGCAGTCTTGTGGGCCACACGTCAGCTCAGAACCAGAGGGCAGCCGCCTGGAACCCGAATGTTCAGTTCTTCCCGGGTGATTCCCAGGCGCACTAGACTCGGGCAACATTTGCTGTGGAAGCCTCCCTCCTGAAGGCGGTCAGCAGATGCTTTGGGGCAGGAGGTGGCATGAAGGTTGGATGGCAGGAGCGGACGGCTGTGGATGGAGGAGGGAGGGGTGTGTGGAAGGCGGTGACTGGTGGTTATGGGTGGTGGGAGGAAGAGGAAGGAGCAGTCAGATAGCGCCATCAGTACTCCGAGCTCCGGCCATCAGAGGGCCCTGGGGTGCCGCCAACAGAAATGTCTAACGTTTGAACTTCCCGGTGGGCCTGCAGGATCACTGAGGACCCCGAGTACCCTGCAACACTGTTTTACCCGCCCCTGACAAAAACGCCCCACCAAAGATTGCTGGGCTTCTTACAAGTCAGAGCAGAGCCAGGATGCCACAGGGTACCATTCATGTGCACTGACTATTAAAGGTCTGCTAAGTGCCAGGCGTGGTCGCAGGCCCGGTGTTCAGAAGGCGCCTCTTTCCAAGAATTCCGGGCCAGGACCCTGCAATTCATTCTGATGGGACCAGCTTGGGTCACATGACCACCCCTGTGCACATGGGTGTCGTCACCAGGCGATCTGATGCACTGATTGGTCTGCCTAGGTCAGGTGCTCCAAGTTCATACTTTCCAGGAACCCCGTGGATCCCCGCGGGGTACAGGATGTTGCGTCAAAGACACAGATGTAAGAAACAACCAGCATGTCTAGCAAGTGGCCTTTGAAAACGGCGTGCCACCCAAGCATAGGGGTTTGCACAGTGCTTGTATTGCAAGTTGAGGAAGTAGAGGCAACAAGTTCAGACCCGGCATATGTGGCTTACCCGTGGGCACCAGGAAGCCGAAAGGAAGAAGTTTTTCCTTTTTCCAAAACGAAGCTTACGTCAGTGCATATTCACAGGCTCAGGGAAGGGAACGCGGGGCGGGCGACCATGCAGACTCGGAAGAACCCCGCCCGTGGGCGGAACCGGGGAGAAGCGAGGCGGCGGTGCCCGCGAGCCCTGTGCGGGTCCGGCGAGGCTTGCTCCGAGGGCGCCGGTCGGCCCCCCCCCGCACGCTCGCCCCTGCCCCAGCTGGCCTCCCCGCTGTCAGATCCTGTGAGCGGGAGAATCTCGTGCTGTGGGTCCGCAGTGCGAGCTGCTGCAGTGGCTCCGCCTTCTCCCAGGACGTGGTCTCCATGGTCTCCATGCAGCGGGCTGCACTGTCGGGCCTCCTAGGCCTGGCCTGCCTGTGCTTCCTGCCTGTTCTCCAGCCCGGAGGACCAGCTAGGTGGACGCACTGCCCACTCTCCCTTTTGTATCACAGAACTAGCCATCCCCGCCCTGGACTGCAGGCCCTGCAAGCCTGGTGCAGGCCCGGTGCCGGCCTGGTGCTGGCCCAGTGCCGGTGTGGTGCGGGCCCGGTGCCGGCCCGGTGCAGGCATGGTGCGGGCCCGGTGCAGTCCTGGTGCTGGCCCGGTGTGGGCGTGATACGGGCCCGGTGCGGGCGTGGTGCGGGCCCGATGCGGG
>PVJL010009092.1:0-60273 GCA_004026885.1 Lyroderma lyra | reverse complement strand
GTGGAGAAAAAGGAACTCTGGTACACTGCTGGTGGGAGTGCAAACTGGTACAACCACTGTGGAAGGCAGTGTGGAGGTTCCTCAGAACATTGGGAATGGAGCTACCATTTGACCCAGCAATCCCCCTTCTGGGGATCTACCCAAAGAACTTGAAAACCTTTGTCCGCAAAGACTTATGTACCCCAATGTTCATTGCAGCGCTGTTCACAGTGGCCAAAACATGGAAACAACAAAAGTGCCCTGAGACAGATGACTGGATAAAGAAGCTGTGGTACATATACACAATGGTATATTACTCAGCTGTAAGAAAAGATAAAATATTGCCATTTGCGACAAAATGGATGGACCTGGAGATCATCATGCTTAGTGAAATAAGCCAGACAGAAAAAACAAAGAACTGCATGATTTCACTCATATGCGGAATATAAATCTGAAAGCAAAGAAAAAAAGAAATGAACAAATAACCCATGGACACAATCAATAGTTTAATATTTATTTGGGGACGAGTGGGTTAGTGAGGGGAGATAGGGGAGGGGGTGGTAGAGGAGGGTGGAAGCTAAATATAAGGTGATGGAAAGAGAAGTCACATTAGGTGGTGAACTTATTATACAAGAAGTTGACAATGCACTGTAGAATTGTATACCTGAAACCTATGTAATCCTTGCTAACAGATGTCACCCCAATAAAAAAAAAAACCAAAAAAGAAAAACCAAAAAAAAAAAAAACCCATCCGTATACTGTCTCCAAGAGACAAACAGCAGCCATAAGGATAAACACAGACTCAGAATGTAAAGATGGAAAACAATACTCCAAGTAAATGGTAACCAGAGAAAAACAGGAGTTGCCATACTGATATCTGATGAAACAAACTTCAGGTTATAAAAGATAACAAGAGACAAAGATGAAAATTACATAGTGATAAAAGGCACAATACAACAACTCTAAGACTTGACACTCATTGATATATATACCCCAAACAAGGAAGCACCAAAATATATAAACCAACTACTAACAGATCTAATAGGAGAAATTGACAAAAACACAATCATTGTAGGAGACCTAAACACCCCCATAAAAGCCATGGACAGATCATCCAAACAGAAAATAAATAAGGAAATATCAGCTTTAAATGACACATTACAGCAACTATACATAATTGACATTTACAGGACACTTCATCCGGCAAAAAAAGACCATACCTTCTTTTCTAATGCACATGGAACATTCTCAAAAATAGATCATATGCTAGGACACAAAAATAGCCTCAGCAAATGCAAGAAGATTGAAATATTTCCAAGTGTATTCTCAGACCACAAAGATCTGAAATTGGAGATCAACTGAAAAAAGAAAAGAGAAAAAAAATCACATATGCATGGAAATTAAACAACATCTTATTAAAAATGATTGGATCAAAGAACAAATTAAAGAAGAGGTTGGAAAATACATAGAATCTAATGCCAAAGAAAATACAACATATCAAAATTTTTGGAATGCAGCGAAAGCAGTAATAAGAGGAAAATTTATGTCATTACAGGCCTATCTTAAGAAACAAGAAAAATCACAAGTAAACATCCTAACATCCCATCTTAAAGAACTAGAAAAAGAAGAACAGAAACAACCAAAGTCAGCTGAAGGAAACAATTAATAAAAATTAAAGCAGAGATGAACAAAATTGAGAACAGAAAGACAATAGAAAGTATTTCTATAACAAAGAGCTGGTTCTTTGAGAAAGTCAACAAAATTGACAAAACTCTGGCTAGACTAACCAAAGGGCAAAAGAAAAGGACACAAATACCCAAAATTAGAAATGAAAGGGGAGAAATTACCACCAATACCATATAAATACAAAGGATTATAAGAAAATATTATGAAAGGCTTTATGCCGTTAAATTTAACAACCTGAAAAAGATGGACAAGTTACTAAAAATTTATATCCTACCTAGACTGAATGAAGAATTGGATAATTTAAATAGACCAATCAATAGTAAAAAAATTGAAATGACTACCCACAACCTTCCTAGAGGCAAAAGCCCCAGATCAGTTGTTTCTCACCAATGAATTTTAGAAAGCATTCAAAGAAGAATTAATGCTTATCCTTCTCAAACTCTTCAAAAAACTCAAAGATGAGGCAATACTTCCTAACTCATTCTATGAGTACAACATTACCCTAATACCTGGTAAAAACAACATAAAAAAATAAAACTATAGATCAATATCTCTGATGAACACAGATGCAAAAATTCTAAATAAAATATTAGCAAATAGAATACAACAATGCATAAAAAAAGATTATACACCATGATCAAGAGGGATTCATCCCAGGAACACAGGCATGGTTCAACATATGAAAATCAATCAATGTGACACACCACATAAACAAAGTAAAAGGTAAAGACCAAATGATTATGTCAATTAATGCAGAAAAAGCATTTGACAAGACACAACATCCATTTATGATCAAAACATTGAATAAAATGGGTATAGAAGGAAAGCATCTCAACATAATAAAGGCCATATATCACAAACCCTCAGCTAATTTCATACTGAATAGGGAAAACCTGAAGCCTATTCTCCTAAAATCAGGAACAAGACAGGCAAGCCCCTTGTCACCATGCTATTCAATATAGTACAGGAAGTTCTAGCCAGAGCAATCGGGCAATAGAAAGGAATGAAAGGTATCCAAATTGGGAGAGAAAAAGTCAAATTGTCACTATTTGCAGATGACATGATCCTTTATGTAGAAAATTCCAAAAACTCCACCAGGAAACAATAAACAAACAATAAAGTTGTAGGATACAAAATCAATGTACAAAAATTAACAGCATTCTTATATACAAACAACAAATATTGAGAGAAAGAAATGAGAGAGTCAGTACCTTTTGCTGTTGCAATAAAAAGAATAAAATACCTGGAAATTAACTTAACAAAGAATGTCACAGACTTATATACAGAAAACTATAAGACACTTTTGAAAGAAATCAAAGAGGACACAAAGAAATGGAAAGATATTCTATATTCATTGATAGGAAGACTTAAAAATGGCCATATTACCCAAAGCTATTTACAGATTTAATGCAATTCCCATCAAAATTTCACAAACATACCTTCACAAATTAGATAAAAAAAAAACTTATCATATTTGTGTGGAACCATGGAAGACCTCAAATTCCCAAATCAATAGTAATTAAAAAAAATAAGGCTGGTGGTATCACACTCCTGATTTCCATTTATACTACAAAGCATCAATAATCAAACACACACAGACCAATGGAACAGAATTGAAAACCCAGAAGTATATTCCAAAATATACGGACAAGTGATTTTTGATTAAAAAAAAAAAAGCCAAAGATATACAATGTCGAAAAAACAGTCTTTTCAGTAGATGATGCTGAGAAAACTGGAAAAACATATGTAAAAGAATAAATCTGAGCTGTGAACTCTCACCATACACTAAAATTAACTCAAAATGGATTAAAGACCTCCATATAAGACTTGAAGCAATAAACTGTATAGAAGAAAATGTTGGTACTAAACTTATAGACCTAGGGCTCAAGGAAGACTTCATGAACCTGACCTCAAAGGCAAGGAAAGTACAGGCAAAAATAAGTGAATGGAACTATATCAAACTAAAAAGCTTCTGCACAGCAAAAGAAACCACCAGCAAAGCAAAAGGACAGTCAACTGAAGGGGAGAAACTATTTGCAATGTCTCTTGTGAGGGTCTAGTATCTAAAATATATAAAGAACTAATACAAGAACAAAAAAAAAAAGCCTTTTGAAAAGTGGGCAGAGGATCTACACAGACACTTCTCCCACCAAGAAATACAAATGCCCAACAGACATATGACAAAATGCTTAACCTCATTAGCTATCAGGGAATTGCAAATCAATACCACAATGAGATGGCACCTCACACCTGTTAGAATGGGCTATTATCAACATGACAAAGAATAACAAGTGCTGGAGTGGATGTGAAGAAAAAGGAACTCTCACACACTGGTTATGGGAATGCAAATTGGTAGAACTGCTATGGAAGACGCTGTGAAGCCTCCTCAGAGAATTGGGAATGGAGTTACCATATGACCTGGTGAAATAAGGGCCCTTGACATAGTGACACAATGTTATGAATTGTGCTCCATTTTGTTATGAGCTGTACTTCATTTAAAAAAGGTATTGTGTTGTTAACTGTCCTGGGACTTTCCCGCCCACGCCGTGGAGACCACCAAAAATCCGAGTCCATCAGATTCCAGGAAATGCCCATGTATGCCCAACTTAACTTGCTTATCTTAGCTTCTGTAACTCGCTTGGCTAATCTTCCTTTCCCAGCTGGTTGTGGTTTTTTTACTTTAAATACTCTCCCCTGAGTTTTCTAGGGGCCAGGAGTTTTTTGGATGTTAGTCCACTTGTGGTCACCAGCTTCTGGAAATAAAGACTCCTAATTTGGCCTTTCTGAATATGGTGAAGTAATTACTCGCTGTCCAAATACAACACTGGCAATTTTCCCTCCTGGGTATCTACCCAAAAAACTTGAAAACCACAAAGACTTATGTATCCCAATGTTCATGGCAGCGCTGTTCACAGTGGCCAAAACATGAAAACAACCAAAGTGCCCTATTTTGGATGACTGGATAAAGAAGCTGTGGTGCAAATACTCAATGGAATATCACCCAGGTATAAGGAAAGGTGAAATACTGTCATTTGCAACAAAATGAATGGACCTAGAGATCATCATGCTAAGTGAAATAAGCCAGACAGAAAAAACCAAAAACTATATTACTTCACTCATACGTGGATTATAAAACTGAAAGCAACAAAGAAAAAACAAACAAACAAAAAATTCATCACAATCAATAGTTTAAATGTTATTTGTGGGCAAATGGGAAGGGGGAGGGAGAGGAAGGATTAGGTGGGAGAAGAGGGAAGGGGAGCCAAATATATGGTAATGGAAAGAGAACTCACACTGGGTAGTGAACATGTAATGGAACAAATGGTGCACTGTAGAATTGTAAACCTGGAACCTATGTACTTCTTGCTAACCAATGTCACCTCAATAAGTCTAACAACAAAAAATATTTTTATATTAAAAAAGAAATATGAGAAATGTAAAAACATTAAAATAAGCATACAAAGGGATTAAAATTAAAAAGAAGTTATATGCCTGGGCTGTGAATACTCACCATGACCTTCCCATTTAGGAATGTGAAGTTACTTCCCATGGAACTCCCTTTTTTCATTCACACATACTACTTTGATTTAACTTTAGCAATGGTGGGAAATACTGTTTCTTAAAATTTTTATGATTATTACAATCTCATGAATAAGTAAGCAAAATAACAACTCTTAAAGTCTGGGGGAAAATAAAGACCAGAGAGTGATAAAGATTAAACTAACTGAAATGAAGAATTAAATAAAAGGAGTCACCAGATTAGATGAAGCAGAAGCACAAAGAAGTGATTTGCAAGAAAAGCCAGCAGAAAACACCCAATCAGAACAACAAATAGAAATAAGAATTCAAGGAAATGAGAATGGTTTCAGATTCCTATGGGACAACCTTAATTGTAACAACATTCGAATAATAGGTTTACCAGAAGGCGAAGAGAAAAAGCAAGGGATCAAGAACTTATTTAAATAACTAATGACTGAAAAATTTTCTAGGGAGTTCCCTGGTTGTGTAGTGGCTAAGGCTTCGGCATTGTCAACTCTGTGGCCTGGGTTTGGTTCCCAGCCAGGGAACTACCCACATTAAAAAAAAATTTTTTTTCTAACCTGGTGGAGGCAATAGACATGCAAGCCCAGGAAACACGAAGTGTTTCAAACAAGATGAACCCAAATAGGGACACACTGAGACACATTATATTTATAATGCCAAAAATTTTAAAAAACAAGAAAATTCTAAAAGCAGCAGGAAAAAAGCAAGTAGTAAATTATATGGGGACACACATTTGATTCTCAGCTGATTTCTCATCACAAACTTTGCAGGCCAAAAGGAAATGGCAGAAAATATTCAACGTGATGAAAACCAAGGATCTACAACCAAGATTAATGTATCCAGCAAGGCTAGCATTCAAAATTGAAGGACAGAAAAAGAACTTTTCATATAAAAACTAGCTAAAGGAATTCATCTCCACCAAACCAGTACAAAGAATGTTAGAGAAACTTCTTTAAGATGGGAGGGGAACGGGGTGGAGAAATTTGTTTTATTGTTACAAGGCAATAATCAAGGAGATATAGTGTATAACATGGGAATATAGCCAAGAAGTTTGCATTAACTGTGAGTGGTGTTAGATAGTTACTAGATTTGTTGGGATGATTGAAGGATAGCTAGAGTGATAGGAAAAAATTGGGAAGAAATCAAGAAGCACAAATTCATAGTCACAGAATAGCCAGTGATATAAAGTGCAGCATAGGGCATATAATCAACAACATTGTAATAACTATGCATAGTGTTAGAGGGAAACCAGATGTTTCAGAAAGATTTAGTAAGTTATATAAATGACCCATCACTGTTCTGTAAACCTGAAACTGTTATACTATTGCAGGTAAAATGTAATAAAAAAATAATAATAAATGTAATAGGTTTCAAGTGTATGATTTATCATATACTTATTGCTTTGTGTGCTCGCCACCCAGAGTCTGTTCCCTTTCTATCAAGATATATTTGGCCACCCCTCCCTCTTTCACTAACCCCTCCCCCCTTACACTCTGGTAACTACTGAACTGTTTTCTGTGTCTATGAGTTTGTTCCTTTGTTTGTCTTATTCTTTTGTTGTTTTCAGTTTTATATTCTACATATGAATGATGTCATATGGTTCTTGACTTTTTCTGTGTGGCTTATTTTCCTTAACATGAGAATCTCAAGATCCATTCATGTTGTCCCACAAAGTAGTATGTTATATTTTCTTATGGCCAATATTGTTCCATTGTGTAAATGTACCACAACTTCTCTATTTAATTATCTATCAAAGGACACTATTGTTGTTTCCAAGTTTTGCCACCCTGAATAATGTTGCAATGAACATCAGGAAGATATATATATATATATATATATATATAATTTACAGAAAACAGTTTCAGGTTTTTTGAGTATATATTCAGAAGAGGGATTCTGGGTCATATGGTAGCTCAATTATTAATTTCCTGAGTAGCCTCCATGCTGTTTTACATATTGGTTGTACCAATTTATATTCCTACCAGTAGTGTGTGAGGGTTTCTTTTTCTCTAAAGCCTCTTCAATGCTATTTATTATTTATCTTATTGGTTATGGCCATTCTAACAGGTGTGAGGTGATATCCTTTTGTGGTATTTCCCTAATAGCTAATGGTGTTGAGCATTTTTTCACATATATGTTGCTTGTTTGTATGTCCTCATGGGAGAAGTGTCTGTTCAGGTCATTTGCTTATTTTTTTATTGGATTGTTTTTGTTGTTGTCATGTATGAGTTCTTTATATATTTTGAATATTAGCTCATTATTGGAGGTATTTTTCACAAATATTTTCTCTTATTTGGTTGTTTGTCACTTTGTTTTGTTGATGGTTTCGTTTGCTGAGCAGAATGTTTTAATTTGATATAAACCCATTCATTTAGTTTTGATTTCACTTCTCTTGCCTTTGAGGTCAAATTCATGAATTTTTCCTGTTTTATTCTGTGCGCTTTATTGTTTCATGACTTATGTGTAGGTATTTGATCCATTCTGAGTTCATTTCAGTGTATGATAACAGATCACAGTCTAGATTCATTTTTTGGAATGTGGCCTTTTAATTTTCCCAGCACAATTTATTGAAGAGGGTTTCTTTTCTCCATTATATGTTGTTTGGTTCCTTTGTAAAACATTACCTGCCCATATACATGTGGGCTTATTTCTGGGTTTTCAATTTTATTCCATTGGTCTGTGTATCTGGTTTTCTACCAATACCATGCTGTTTTAATTATTGTCACTTTGTAGTATAAATTCAAGTCTTGGAGTTTCATGCATCCAACCTTGTACTTTTTTAAAAATATATATTTTAAAAAATTTCAATTACATTTGACATACAATTTTATAATAGTTTCAGGTTTAAAACATAGTGATGAGACTTATATATAACTCATAAAGTCATTGCCCTGATAAATCTGGTAGTCACCTGACACCATACATACTTATTACCATATTATTGACTGTATGCCCCATGCTTTACTTTACATTCGTAGGACAATTTTGCAAATATGAATTTGTACTTCTTAATCTCTCCCTCTTTTTTACCCAACCTTCGAACATACCTCCATTACCTATCTGGCAACCATCAAAATGTTCTTTGTATCTATGGGTCTGTTTCTCTTTTGTGTGTTCAATAATGTTGTTCTTCAGATTCCATATATAAGTGAAATCATATGATATTTGTCTTTCTCTGCCTGACTTACTACACTCAGTAAGATACCATCTAGATCCAACCAGGTTGTTGCAGATGGCAAGATTTTATTATTTTTGTGGCTGAATAATATTTTATTGTATATACTCATAGGTACCACCTCTTCTGTTTTTTAATGTTCAATATCATTTATTGTTTTGCATACTTCTTGACTCTATTCCCATGTTATACACTGTATCTCTTTGATGATTGCCTTTTAACAATCAAACTAAATTTCTCCATCCCTTTCCCTTATTTTACCCACTCTCCCATCTTAAAGAAGTCCCTCTAACACTCTTTGTAGTACCGATGGTGATGAATTCCTTTAGCTTTTTTTTTTAATATGAGAAGCTCTTTATCTGTCTTCAATTTTGAATGCTAGCTTTGCTGGATACATTAATCTTGGTTGTAGATCCTTGGTTTTCATCATGTTGAATATTTTCTGCCAGAATCCCTTCTGGCCTATAAAGGTTCTGGTGAGAAATCAGCTTAAAGTAGAATGGGTGTTCCTTTATAAGTTATACTTGCATTTCTCTTACTGTTTTTAGAATTTTATGTTTTTCTTTAACTTTTGCCATTTTAATTATGATGTATCTCGGTGTGTTCTTGTTTGGGATTTTCTATGCATCCTGGTCTTGTATTTCTGTTTCCTTTCCCAGGTTAGGAAAAATTTCAGCCATTATTTATTCAAATAATTTCGTGATCCCTTGCTTTTCCTCTGTTCTTTCTGGTACAGCTGTGCTTCTCATATTCTTCTGCTTAAAATTGTCCCACAGGAATCTCAGACCATCCTCATTTTTATGGATTCTCATATATATCTCTTCTGAATGGGTGATTTTTGCTGACTTCTTTCAAATCACTGTTTGCACTCCTATTTTATCTAGTTTGGTGATTTTTATTCCATTCTTCATTTCAGTTAATGTAGTCATTATCTCTGTCTGATCCTTTATAATGATTTGTAAGTCATCTTTAATGCTAGCTATCTCTCTGTTGAAGTTATCATTCAGTTCTTAAGTATTTTTATAATCATTGCTTTGAGCTCAGTTTCTTATGGGTCATCTGTCCACATGTCTTTTACTTTTTATTTTTCTGTTGTTCGGATTTATTTTGAGCTCCCTTACTCTGGTTTCTCACTTTGGCTGCCTCTCTGGACCCTCACTGCTGCAGTTTCTTTGTTGTTCGCTGCTGATACTGAGTGGGCAGACATCTGTGGGGAGGTGGGTTCATGGCTTCATTTTCTTCCTGGCGCTGAGGAGGTCATGCAGGGTGTTTGGGCATGATTGCATCTTTCTGTTCTTGGTTTGTCCCACATGCTGATTCTGCCCTGAGCCTTGGGGTCAGTCCTGAATGCTGGTCTTTCAGACCATGCTGGCTGTGGGGTGAGAAAGCTGCATGCAGCCCTTTCTCTCCTTCTCTTTCCTGGCCTGAGTGTTCACGCTGGGGCTCCTCACCACCCAGTGCCCCCCCCACTCTGAAAACCAGAGTGAAGTCTGGCCATTGTGTTTTGCGAAATGATCTATACCTCTTGGGGGCCAAAGTGAGGTCTGGTTGTGGTATCTCATGCCCCCAACTCTGGGCCTTCCTTCTTCTGTCCTATGGACAGAATGAGGTCCTGAGTGCTCTGCTGCCACGTTCTACCTCCTCGTTCCCCAGCAGTAGAGTTCTAAGCGGGGACCCCCATGGGGCTGCATCTCTGCACTTCCCCTTTTGTTTCTTTTTTGTTTAATGCTCTGCCCACCTGCAGGTACCTTAATGCAATGAGTGGGTTTCTTAGGTGTGATTGTGTGTTGTGTAGAAGGTTTTTTGTTGAGTTATAGCTGTTTTATTAGTTGTAACCTCCAGAGGAGTTTTTCAGAGGTCTCATTCACACTGCCATTTTGTTGAACTCTCAATATCATTTACATTAATTTTAGGTTGTACATCATAGTGGTTAGAAATTTATATAATTTAAGTAGTGATTCCCCTAACTAGTCTAATACCCCCCTGGAATTGTACATAATTATTACCATATTATTGAATATATTCCTTATGCTTTACTTTACATTCCCATGACTGTTTTGTAACTACCAATTTGGACTTCTTAATCCCTTCGTCTTCATCCTGCTCCCAACGCTCTCCCACCTATCACTTCAACCTACCTGACAGGACAAATAGTTATTACAATATTATTGGCTATATTTCTAATGCTATAACTTACATCTCCTTAACTACTTTGTAACAACTAATTTGTACTTCTTAATCCCTCCCCCCCTTTTTGCCTATATCCTCAACACATCTGGCACCTCCCAAATGATTTCTGTATCTGAGTTTGTTTCTATTTTATTTATTTTGTTCTTAAGATTACACATGTAAGTGAAATCAAATTGCATCTATTTTTGTCTGACACTCCACTCAGCAAAATAACCTTCAAGTCTTTTGATGAGAGCTTTTAATCTATTTAAATTGAAGATAATTCTTGATAGATATGTAGCTATTGCCATTTTACTATTCATAATTTTGCTTTCTTTTTTCCATCTTATAGTAGTCCCTCTAACATTCATTGTAATTCTGGTTTGGTGGTAATGAACTCCTTTAGGTCTTTCTTATCTTGGAAGCTATTTATCTGTCCTTCAATTTTGAATGATAGCCTTGCTGTGTAAGAGTAATCTTGGTTGTAAATCCTTGGTTTTCATCACGTTGAATATTTTCTGCCACTCCCTTCTGGCCTGCAAAATTCTGTTGAGAAATCAGCTGACAGTCTTATGGGAGCTCTCTTTATAAGTTATTGGTTGCTTTTCTCTTGCTACTTTTAGGATTCTCTCTTTGTATTTAACTTTTGCTATTTTAATTATAATATGTCATGGTGTGGGCCTATTTCGGTTCATCTTGTTTGGGACTCTCTGTGCTTCCTAGGCTTGTATGTCTATTTCCTTTGCCAGGTTAGGAAAGTCTTCAGTCATTGTTTCTTCAATTAAGTTCTCAATTTCTTGCTTTCTCTCTTCTTCTCCTATGATGGGAATGTTCTTATGCTTGTTGTTGTCCCAGAGCCCCCTTAAAAAATTTTCATTTTTTAGGGACTTCCCTGATGGTGTAGTGGCTTAAGGCTTCAGCGCTGGCGCTGTCAGTGCTGTGGCCTGGGTTCGATTCCCAGTCAGGGAACTACCCACATACCAAAAAAAAAAAAATTTCATTTTTTAAAATTCATTTTTCTTTTTGCCCTTCTGATTGGATGTTTTCTGCTACCTTGTGTTCCAAATCAGTGATTTGATTCTCTGCTCTTTCTATTCTGCTGGTGATTCCTTCTATCGCATTCTGAATTTCATTTATTGTATTCTTCATTTCTGACTTGTTCTTTTTTATGACCTATATGTCCTTATGTTTGCTATCTCTCTGTTGAAGTTTTCACTAAATTCTTTGAACATCATTATAACCCATTGCTTTGAGCTCTGTATATGATAGGTTGCTTGCTTGCATCTTGTTTAGTTCTTCTGGAGTTTTCTGATATTCTTTCATTTGCGATGTATTTCATTGTTTCCTCATTTTGGATGCCTGCCTTTGTTTCTATGTATCTGGCAGATCTGCTACATATCCTAGTATTGCTGGGTAGCCTTATGTATTAGGTGTCCTATGTATGAGACCCTGGCACCATCTCCTTGGTCATCTGCACTGGGTGTTCCTGTAGATTCTGCTTTGGTGCCAGTGTTGTGCCTGGAGCTACTCAGCAAAAGCCTCAGAGCACACTGATGCAGGTCACCACTTGCCTGGTACCTGCAGATAGTTTTCCAAGAAATACTGCATTGTGGCAGGGCTGGCTGTTTGCTGGATAAAGTGAATCTGGCATTGGTGGAGTTGGGTGGGGTGGGGTCCCAGTGAGTCAGCAGGGTGGAATGAGTGGAGCTCACCAGACCAATCAGGTTCAGATTTGTCCATGTATGGGTGGGCAAAATGCAAGATAGATGGCACCCACTAGCCAGCTGCATTGGAAAGAGAAGGATCCACCCATGAAAAAATGACAACTTTCCTCCAGCCCTTGCCCCAAAGCCACATACCTCAGTGTGCCCCTCAAAGGTCTCCAATGCCCCCTGAGTCACTGTTTCTCTGCCAGTGCCCAGTGTGAGTGCCCGTGAGTTATGAGTCTGCACAGGCACTTTAAGAGGATGTCTGGGTTTCCTGCATTCTTCCGTCCCAACCCAAAGGGCAGAGTCCCCATTCTTTTTCATAGTCAGATGTAGGGCTTCTTTTTCCAGTACCAGTGCTTCAGGCTGAGGAGCCTGGTATGGGGCTTGGGTCCCTTGCTCATCTAGGGGAAACCTCCATGGCTGAAATAACTCTCCTGATTCTCTACTGCCACCAAAGGTTTGGCTTATTTTACCTCAGCATCCATCCTACCAGTCTTGACGTGGCCTCTTCTTTTTTGTATTCTTAGTTATAAAACTTCTGTTTATCTGGACTTCAGATGGTTCTCCAGGTCAGTTGTTCTATATTTCAGTTGTAATTTTAATGTGTTCACAAAACAAAGCAGGTACAGTGTTTACCTATTCTGCCATCTTGGATCCTCTCAGTTTCCTCAAATTTCCCTCTTAATACTGCTTTTTCTAATCCCAATAATTAGATAAGATGTGTATTCATTCTCATTTGTTTCTACATATTTTTTATCTCTTTTTAAATTTCTTCTTTAATCCAGTCACTGTTTAATAGTATGTTGTTTCATCTCAATGATATGAGGTTTTTCCTGCTTTCTTTTTGAAGTTGATCTCCAATTTCAAGCTCTGTGGTCAGAAAATACACTTGGTAAGATTTCAATCTTCTTAAATTTTCTGGGGCTAGTTTTTTTATCCCAACATATGGTCTATCTTTGAGAAAGTTTCACGTGCACTAGAAAAGAAAGTACAATGTTGTGTTTTGGAATGAAGTGATCCATAAATGTCAGTTACTTCCAATTTCTGTAATGTATCATTTACAGGTGATATTTCCTTATTGATTTTCTGTTTGGATGATCTATCCATGGCTGTCAATCAGGCATTTTGTTTTTTTTTCAGTCTACTAGTTTATTATGCAACAAAACCTAAATGAGATATTATACCTCTGACTAAGACATAGGAAGATGTGAAAGATCCTTACCCCTTACCCCTAACACAACCACAAGTCACTAGGCAAACAACAACAAAATCATACTTTTCTTTAAAGCCATAGAAGAGCTATGGGTACAAAGAAATCTGAAAGGGCTCAACTTCAGAGGGAGGAGCCATTCTTAGGCACAGTGTTTAACATACAATAAAAAATTGGAAGACTTGCAAAAACAATAGAAAAATATGAGTAAATTGCCCAGCAGCAACTCGGATACTATAATTTACTGATACAAATTTTAAAATAACATAGTGCAATTATTTAAAAATCTATAGGAAAGGTTCCTCAGAAAATTGGGAATGGAGTTACCATTTGACCCAGCAATCCCCCTTCTGGGGATCTACCCAAAGAACTTGAAAACCTTTGTCCGCAAAGACTTATGTACCCCAATGTTCATTGCAGCGCTGTTCACAGTGGCCAAAACATGGAAACAAACAAAGTGCCCTGCAACAGATGACTGGATAAAGAAGCTGTGGTACATATACACAATGGAATATTACTCAGCTATAAGAAAAGATGAAATATTGCCATTTGCAACAAAATGGATGGACCTGGAGATCATCATGCTTAGTGAAATAAGCCAGACAGAAAAAACAAAGAAATGTATGACTTCACTCATATGCGGAATATAAAACTGAAAGCAAAGAAAAAAGAAATGAACAAACAAATAACCAATCAGGCATTTTGGTCTCCAAATATTATATAATTGTGTGTTTGTCAGTTTCTTCATTTAGTTCTGTTAGGAGTTGCTTTGTAAATCTTGATGCTTCCTGATTGAGGGTATATGTATTAATTTGTCCTGTCTTCTTTTGTATTGTTCCCTTTATCATTATGAAATGTCCATTTTTGTCTCTTACTAGTTTTTTTTATCCTGAGATCTGTTTCTTCAGAAATATGTGTGGCCACATCTGCTTTTATCTGGGTGCTATTTCCTTGGAGTATTGTTTTCCACACTTTCACTTTGAGTTGATATTTGTTCTTGTAGCTGAGATGTGTCTCTTGGAGGCAGCATATGATTGGGTTTTGTTTTTTGATCCAATCTGCTGCTCTGTGCCTTATTTTAGTGAGTTCATCCATTTACAGTCAGAGCGACTATTGATGTATGATGATTTCCTATAAACATTTTATCTTTTGTTTTCTAGGAGTTAGGTGTCTCCATTGTTTCTTTACTTTTTTGTTTCTGTCAGTTATTGTAGTTTGGTGATGTTCTATGTTTTTTTTTTTTCTCTTTTTTATGTTTTTTGTCTCTGTTCTGAATTTTTTGAGTGGTTACCATTAAGTTTATTTGAAAGAAAGTTTCATATATAGAGTAGCCCTCTTTTTAAAGCATGTTTCTTATCTCCATTCCTTTTTGGAAATGTCGATGTCTACTTCCTTCCATTTTATGTTTTTGTTGTCCCAAGTTAACCCTTTTTATTTTGATGTTTCGATTCAGATCAAATAGCCTCCTCCATTATTTATTGCAATGCAGACATTATGCTGGGAAATTCATTCAGCTTCTGTATGTCTGAAAAAGTCTTTATTTCTCTTTCACATCTAAAGATAAATTTGCTAGATAAATCATTCCTGGCTGGTAATGTCTCTCTTTCATTATTTTTAATATTTGATTCCACTCTCTCATGGCTTGTAGAGTTTCTGCTGAGAAGCCTGATGATAGTCTAATAGGCTTTTCTTTGTAGGTTACAGTCTTCTATTCCCAGGCTCCCTTGAGAATTCTTTCTTTGTCATTGATCTTTGACAGTTTCCATATAATGTGCCTTAGAGAAGTTCTGTTAGGATTCATGTAGTTAAATGTTCTGTTTCCTTCTTAAATTTGAGGATTCAGTTTTTTTCCATAGATTTGAGAATTTCTCAATCAACCATTTGAATTGATTTTCTGTGCCCTTCACACTTTCTTTTCCTTGTAATATACCCATTATTTTTATGCTTTTTTTTTCTTTCTGATGGAGTCCAATAGTTCTTAGAGCATTCTTTTATTTCTTTTAATTCTGATGTCTCTTTCTTCTTCCATCTGTGTCATTTCCAAAGTTTTATCTTTGATATCACTAATTCTTTCCTCCATCTGGTCAGCTCATTTTCCTAAGCTAGCTATTTCTGTCTTTATCTCTTTTATTGAGTTCTTCATCTCCAGAATTTCTATTTGGTTCTTTTTAAAAATATCAATCTCATTGGTAAAATATTCATTTTGTTTGTTGATTTTTTTCTGAGGTTTTTCAGAACTGTAATCTTAAATGTCTGTCATTAAAGTAACACATTTCTATGTCTTTAAGTTCATTTTTTGAAGATTTTTAATTTTCTTTCTGAGCAGTCCTTGTTATCTTGGTTATTCATATTATTAATAATTATTGGATTGTTTCTGTTTCTGGGAATCCACAGAGTGGATTCTGCAGCTGGTAGGTATAAAATTTCTTTTTCTTTTGTTTTCCAGTGGGTATCACTGTAGCATTTTATTTTCTCTTGCATTATTCCTTCTTCTGTTGATGGGTGATTTTCTTTGAGGTGGGCTTCTTCTCTTTGGCCTGGTCACCTTGGTCTCTGTGCACCACCCCCATGGGAGAATATGGTGTGCTATGGAGCTCTGAGCCTCTGAAATCCCAGTGCTCCCCTGCCATCAGAAGCTGTAGTACCTAAGTGTCTAAGCTGGGTGCTTCTGCTGGTTTCAGCTGGGAAGGGTAGAGGGAGGATTTGTTGTGAAGGATAGTAGTGTGTCTGTCTCTGGCTGCCAGCCCATGACTCTTTCACCCCTACTGTTTCTTTCCTGTTGTCCAGATTAGCCACCTTGTGTATCTGACATTCTGGAACTGTCTCCCCAATTTTCATGGCTGTAGATATTCTGTTCTTTAACCCAACACTCACTGCTACATTTTCTTCTGGGGCTGGCAGGAACACTGGGAAGGTGTGGAAGAGGAGAGATCTGGGAGGATATGCGATGGCAATCAGGCTCCATGTCTTTGTTTTTTGCCTAGCACTGAAGGCAGTGAAGGCAGTGAGGGCTTACACTCTTCTGTATTTGTTCTTTGCCCTGAGGTCTCTGCCCTGAGTACTGGGTTCAGCCATATTATATGCTGATCCCTCATGGAGGAATGCTCATTGCCAGAGAAGGTGCACTGGAAGCCTTTTCACTCCTCTCTCCTGGGGCCAGAGTGAACTCCTTGCTGTGGTGTCCCATAGCCCCCTCCTCTGCATCTCCTTCTCTTTCCTGGGAATACAGTGAACCTTGGGCTGTGCCCTGCAGCCCCATCTCTGTACATTCCTGTTCTGTGTTTATCAGTTCACTCACTTTTGCTCACCTTCAAGTATTTTAAAGCAATGAGTGGGTCTCTCAGCTGTGCTTGGGTTGTGTAGGGAATCCTTTGTTGAATTATAATTGTTCTATTTGTTATAACTTCCAGGGGAGTTTTCCAGGAGGTTTTTTCATGGTGCCATTTTGATAATGTCTTCTATGTAATTTTTTATATTTTTAAATTTATTTTTTTTGCCCCAGTCATTCTTTAATAACATGTTGTTTAGTCTCCATGTGCTTTTACCCACGTTCTTTGTGCAGTTGATCTCTAACTTCAAAGTCTTGTGATCACATAATATACTTGGTATGATTGCAATCTTCTTAAACTTACTAAGGCTAGTTTTAATTTTTTTCTTCTATCTGGTCAGCTCTGTTTCCTAAGCTGGCTATTTCATTCTTTGTCTCTTTCATTGAGTTGTTCATCTCCAGGATTTATATTTTATTCTTTTAATTATTTTTATTTTTTTGATAAAATATTTAATTTGTTTATTTATTTTATTTCTGAGTTTATTAAACTGCCTATTTGGTTTTTTTCTTGCACCTTGTTGAGTTTTTTCAGAACTGCAATTTTGAATTCTCTGTCATTTAAGTCACATATTTTCATGTCTTTAAGTTTATTTTCTGGAGATTTTTCATTATTTTTCTGAGCAGCTTTGTTCCCTTGCTTATTCATAGCTATTAATGTGTTTCTCTTCCTAGGGATCTACCTACAGGAGTAGATTCTACAGCAGGTTGATATGAAGATGTCTCTTTTTTGCTTTCCAGTAGGTATCACTGGAACATTTTACTTTTTCTCTTGAGCAACAGCATTTTATTTTCTCTTGGTTATTCTCTCTTCTTGCAATGAGAGATTTCCTGGGAGGTGGGTTTCTCCTCTGTGACCAGTTTGCTTTGGTCTTAGTGCACCACCCCCATGGGAGGATGTCATGGGTGATGGGACTCTGAGCCTCTGAAACCCTAATGCTGCCCATGCAGGCAGATGCAGCAGTGCTTGTGTGTCTCAGCTGCCCTGGGCACTCATACTGATTTGAGCCACAAAGGTGGGGGTGGGGTTTGTTGGGAGAGGTTAGCAGGGTGTTTTTGGCTTCAGATAATGACTGCTGCCAGCCTGTCACTATCCCACCCCTACAGTTCCTCCCCTGTCACTGAATTAGCCAAACTGTGTATCTGCCCCTCAGGAACTTTCTCCTCAGGTCTCAAGGCTATAGATATGTTGCTCTTTAACCCAAAACTCACTGCCAAAGTTTCTTCTGGGTCCTGTGGAAACACTGGGAGGGTGTGAAGGAGGATGCTCTGGGAGGGTGAAAGGAGGTGACCAGGGTCTGTGTCTTTGTTTTATGCCTGATATTATGGACAATGAAGGAGGGCTTTCACCACTCTGTATTCAGTCTTTACCCCATGATCTCTGTTTTGAGTGCTGGATACAGCTCTATTATATGCTGATCTCTCAGGCAGGAATGGTCAGGGCCAGAGAAGGTGCACCCGCCACCTTGTCACTCCTTCTGCCATCTCACTCCTTCTCTCTCTCAGGCCTGCAGTGAACTCCAGGCTGTATCCCATGGTCCCCTTATCTGCAGTACTCTTTTTCCGCCTTTCTTGTTTACTGTGATTTAGCCACCTTCAAATTTTTCAATGCTCAATTCTCTCAGGCATGTTTGTGTGTTGCACAGGGAATCCTTTGTTGAATTATAGCTGTTAAATTTGTTGTGACTTCCAGGGGAGGTTTCAAGAAGCTTTTATCATGCCACCACTTTAATGATGTCTAGTATTATGTGTTATGCCATCAGAAGCCTCATTCAACTCATGTTTACCATGTCTCTTGAGCCCATCATTTTCTCTTGTGGTTGATATAATATTTTATTGTTTTGTACAGTAGCATTGTATTGACTTTAGCCTAAAAGCAAATTGCCTACCAACTCATTTCTCAGGACGAATACCCATCATTAAGGGGTACATGACTGTCAGCCAATCTGAGTAATTGTATCCTCCTTGCCACAGTGATGATTGCTGCAGGGATGATCCAATCACATTGAAGCTTAGGATTTTTTCCAGTTTTTGAGGAAAAGCATTGACCTTTTTTTTCTTGAATATGAAAAAATGAAGCATGTAACCTTATTGGTGCTATTAGCCATTTTGTGAACATATGGAAGGCCTATATGATGATGATGCAAACAAATGGAGAAAAAAGAACCAAGATAATCACAAAGAAATGGAATCATATTTATAATAATACCATGCCCAAACTCTGCACCATGCACCAAGGGCTGAATATGTTGTCCATGCCTTTGAAACTAGAGTTTGCAATGCAAAAGACACAGGAGCATACAAAATTAATAGATGGACAATAGTAACTAGAAATAGAGAAAAGTAAATTCAATATAAAAATGAACAAAGGATATGAAGAGTAATTAACAGAGTTGGAAACTTGAATTTACACAAGGGAAAATGAGTATGTTAAAAGATTTTCAACTCTGCCAATAATTTTAAAAATAAGTATTAAAATAATAGTGAGGAAATGTTATAAGAATGGCAACATGTAGGAAGGCAGATATTATCAAGTGCTGATGAATATGTGAGGAAAAGGAAAACTGTGGGAGTATAAACAGGTACATATATTCCAAAGAGTAATTTGGAAGTACTGCATGAAAGTAAGTAAAATATGTCCTGGAACAACATTGTGATGAAATGTCTTAGGAACTTGACTCTTGTTTATATCAATTAGCCTATGGTAACATTGGTTTTGTTATATGTTATTTTACTTAAAGTTGCAGAATCTATTAATGACATTAAATATGTTCTTATGTATGTATATTAATGGCAATATGTTCTATGTATACCCTACAAGCCAGCACTCATACTCCTGGGTATATATTCCAGAGAAATTCTCACACAGGTCCTTAAGGAATTACAGCTAAGGTTGTTCTAACATTGTTTGTGGTAGTGAAGAATTAGAAACAATCCAGGTGTCTGTCATCATGAGACTGGATAAGCAAACTGTGGCATATTCATAGGCTAGAAAATATAAAGAAATTAAAAGAAATGAGTGAAATTTACTATAGCTGCATAGATGGGTCTCTAAAACCTAGTGTTGAGTAAAAATGCTAAAAAAATATGAACTTTACAGCATAATACTGTTTATGTGAATGCAAAACAATACTATATATTTTCATAGATATGCATATATCTCAATAAACCTGTGAAAAATAGATTAGAGCAAGTATATATACATAAAATATGCTAGAGTACCTCTCTCAGGTGGGCAGGAGAATAAGAGTGTGGATGAAAACTGACAGGGAAAAACAATTATACAATGAAATAAAGCAAGAGGAGCCTTGAATAGACTAAGGAAAACAATATGCCATGAATTGAAGATCATGAGTAAGACAATCTCAATGTTGACTACAAATAAATCAGAACAGAAAGAAGAATGGTCAGGATTCAACTGCAGTGTCATGTGATGGTAGGATGATGTCCATCACATGCCACTGCAGTTGAATGCTAACCAACTGGGGTAAGTGGGGGTTCACAGTATCAGCATTATAACACAGCTCTTCCCACATTGTGACCTTACTGTAACTTCTTCTGCCTGATTCTCCAGACTCCTGTGAGCTACATGATAAACTTACAATAAACCCTTTTTCTGTTTAAGTTAACCACAGGTAGTTTTTGTCACTTGCATCCAAAATCCTGGCTGATACATTTAGTGGAAAAAAAAATCCTCAAATTACTTCTTTTCTTCTTTTTTTAATGTTAAATTTATTGGAGTGACATTGCTTAAGAAAAATTGCATAGATTTCAGGTATACAATTTTACAATGTATTAAGAGACCCTGTCCTATCTCTCTCACCCCTCCCTCCATACCCACAGATAACCACTAACCACTAAACTATTGATGGTGTCCCAGAGTTTTGGCTTATTTATTGCTTTCAGCTTTGTGTTTCAAGTGAGTAAAAT
Organism: Lyroderma lyra; assembly: GCA_004026885.1. Taxonomy (NCBI): domain Eukaryota; kingdom Metazoa; phylum Chordata; class Mammalia; order Chiroptera; family Megadermatidae; genus Lyroderma; species Lyroderma lyra. The sequence continues at coordinate 39,547 of PVJL010009092.1, read as the reverse complement.
CATATGGTTCTTGGGTTTTTCTGTTTGGCTTATTTTACTTTGCATTATGGTCTCAAGGTCCATTCATATGGTCATAAATGGCCCATTTCATCTTTTTCATGACTAAGTAATATTCCATTGTGTATATGTACTACAGCTTCTTTAACTAGTCATCTATCGAAGGAGGCTTTCACTGTTTCCATGATTAGGCTACTGTGAATAGTGCTATGAGGAACATTGGGATACAGATATCTTTGCGGACTAAGGTTTTCAAATTTGGGGGGTAGATATCCAGAAGTGGGATTGCCGGATCAGATGGTAACTCTATTCTTAATTTTCTTAGGAAAGTCCATACTGTCCTCCATAGTGCTTGTATCAGTTCACATTCCTATCAGCAATGTATGAGGGTTGTTTTTTTCTCCACACCCTCTTCAACACTTGTTATTCCTTATCTTATGGATTATAGCCATTCTAACAAGGGTGAGGTGGTATCTCATTGTGGTTTTGATTTGCATTTCCCTAATAGTTAATGAAATTGAGCATTTTTTCATAGATCTGTTGGTCATTTGTATGTCTTCCTGGGAGATGTGTCTGTTCAGGTCCTCTGCCCATTTTTTAATTTGATTTTTTGTTTTTCTATTGTTGAATTGTACACATTCTTTATATATTTTAGATATTAGCCCCTTATCAGAGGCATTGTTTGCAAATATTTTCTTCCATTTGGTTGGCATTCTCTTTGATTTGTTGATGGTTTCTTTTTCTGTGCAGAAGCTTTTTAGTTTGATATAGTCCCATTCATTTATTTTAGCTTTTACTTCCCTGGCCTTTGAGGTTAGGTTCATAAAGTCCTCCCTAAACCCAAGGTCTATAAGTTTAGTTCCAATGTTCTCTTGTATACACTTTATTTTTTCAGGTCTTATGTGGAGGTCTTCAATCCATTTTGAATTAATTTTGGTATGTGGTGACAGTTTGCCATTCAGTTGATTCTTTTGCAGGTGGATTTCTAATTTTTCTAGCACCATTTACTGAAGAGGCTTTCTTTTGCCCATTGTATATATTTTTCCCCTTTGTGAAATATGATCTGTTCGTATATTTGTGAGTTTATTTCTGGGCATTCAATTCTGTTCCATTAGTTCATTTGTCTGTTTTTCTGCCAATACCAAGCTGTCTCGATTATTGACGCTTTATAGTATAGATTGAAATCAGGGAGTGTGATGCCTCCAGCCTTATTCTTTTTATATAGGATTGCTTTGGTGATTCAGGATCTTTTGTGGTTCCATACAAATCTCATGACTTTTTGCCTATTTCTTTAAAGAATGTCTGTGGGATTTTTATGGGAATTGTAAAAAATCTGTACATAACTTTGGGTAATATAGCCATTTTAACTATATTGATTCTTCCAATCCATGAACACAAAATATCTTTTCATTTCTTTGTGTCTTCTTCAATTTCTTTCAGTAGTGTCCTATAGTTTTCAGTATATAAGTCCTTCACCTTCTTGGTTTATTCCTAGGTATTTTATTCTTTTTGTTGCAGTTGCAAAAGGTATTGTTTGTTTCATTTTTTTTCTGAAGTTTCATTGTTGGTATATAGACATGCAATGGATTTTTGTACATTGATTCTATATCCTGCAACTTTAATGTATTTATTTATTATTTCTAATAGTTTTTTTTTTGGTGGAGTCTTTAGAATTTTCTATATAAAAGCTCATGTCATCTGCAAAAAGTGACAGTTTAACTTCTCTCCCAATTTGCATGATTTTTATTCCTTTCTCTTGCCTGATTGCTCTGGCTAGAACTTTCAGTTATATTAAATAGCAGTAGTAACAGGGGTCATTCCTGTCCTGTTCCTGATTTTAGGGGAATACCTTTCAGCTTTTCCCAATTCTGTATAATATTAGCTGAGGGTTTGTCATATATGGCTGTTATTATGTTGAGGTACTTTCCTTCTATACCCATTTTGTTAAGTGTTTTGATAATAAATGGATGTTGTATCTTGTCAAATGCTATTTCTGCATCACTTGATATAATCATAGGGTTTTTATCTTTTAGTTTATTGATATGGTGTACCACATTAATTGATTTGCATTTTTTTTTTAATTTTTATTGTTAGACTTATTGGGGTGACATCTGTTAGCAAGGATTACATAGGTTTCAGGCATACAATTCTACAGTGCATCGTCAACTTGTATAAGAAGTTCACCACCTAATGTGACTTCTCTTTCCATCCCCATAAATTTAGCTTCCCCTCCCTCCCATCCCACCCCCTCTCCTTTCTCCCCTCCCTAAACCACTCATCCCCAAATAAATATTAAACTATTGATTGTGTCCATGAGTTATTTGTTTGTTTGTTCATTTCTTTTTTTTCTTTGTTGCTTTCAGTTTTATATTCTGCATATGAGTGAAGTCATGCAGTTTTTGTTTTTTTCTGTCTGGCTTATTCCACTAAGCATGATGATCTCCAGGTCCATCCATTTTGTTGTAAATGGCAGTATTTCATCCTTCCTTAAAGCTGAGTAATATTCCATTGTGTATAGGTACCACAGCTTCTTTATTCAGTCATCTGTTGCAGGGCACTTTGGTTGTTTCCATGTTTTGGCCCCTGTGAACAGTGCTGCAATGATCATTGGGATACATAAGTCTTGGCAGACTGAGGTTTTCAAGTTTTGGGGGTAGATCCCCAAAAGGATTGCTGGGTTAGAATTATTTCCTCTTTGAATGCTTAATAAAATTCATTGGTGAGACTGTCTAGTCTTGGGCTTTTGCCTTTGGGGAGGTTTTGGATGATTATTTCAATGTTCTTACTGTTAATTGGTCTATTTAGATTGTTTAATTCTTTTTTATTCAGTCTACGTACACTATATGTTTCTAGAACTTGTCCATTTCTTCAAGGTAGTTAAATTTGGTGGTATGTAGTCCTTCATAATATTTTCTAATGATCCTTTATATTTCTGGGGTTATAGTGGTCACTTATCCATTTGCATTTCTAATTTTGGTAATTTGTGTTTTTTCTCTTTGACCTTTGGTGAGTCTAGCCAAGGGTTTGTGAATCTTATTGGTTTTTTCAAAGAACAAGCTCGTCATTGCATTAATTTCCTCTATCATTTTTCTTTTCCCTATTTCATTTAGTTCTGCTCTAATTTTTATAATTTCCTTCATTGTGCTGACTTTGGGCTTTTTTTCCTTCTTTTTCTAGTTCTTTAAGATGGGATGTTAGGGTGTTCACATGTGCTTTTTCTTGTTTCTTGAGATATGCCTGGAATGATCTAAATTTTGCTCTTATTACTGCTTTTGCTGTATCTCAATGATTTTGATACACTGTATTTTTATTGTCATTTGTTTCTCTGTATTTTTAATTTCTTTTAGTTATTCTTTGAGCCAGTCATTTTAAATAGCATGTTGTTTAATCTCCATGTGTATATATTTTTTTCTGCTTTTTTGTGCAGTTGATTTCCAATTTCAAGGCTTAGTGGTCTGAGAATATGCTTTGTATGATTCCAATTTTCTTGAATTTGCTCAGGCTAGTTTTGTGTCCCAGCATATGATCTATCCAATGGTTGTAATGTAGTATTTTAAGCTGATATTTCCTTATTTAATTTGTTTGAATAATCTGTCCATGACTGTCAAGGGGGTGTTTAGGTCCCCTACCATAATTGTGTTTTTGTCAGTTTCACCTTTTTAATCATTAAGTATTTGCTTTATAAATTTTGGGGCTTTCTGGTTGGGGGCACATATATTGATGAGTGTCATGTCTCCTTCTTGTTGTACTGCCCTTATATAATTATAAAATGTCCATTTTTGTCCCTTATTACCTTTTTCATCCTGAAGTCTGTTTATCAGATATAAATATGGCTACCCCTGTTTTTCTCTGGATATCATTTTCTTGGAATATTGTTTGCCACCCTTTCACTTTAAATTTGTGTTTGTCCTTCTGGCTGAGGTGTGTCTCTTGGAGACAGCAAATAGATGGATTTTGTTTTTCAATCCAGTCAGCTACTCTGTGCTTCTTTATTGGTGAGATCAGTCAACTTACATAGAGGGTGATGATTGATATATGAAGATTTTCTTGCTAACAGATGTCACCCCAATAAGTCTAACAATAAAGGGGGATTGCTGGGTCAAATGGTAGCTCCACTCCCAATTTTCTGAGGACCCTCCACACTGCCTTCCACAGTGGTTGTACCATTTTGCACTCCCACCGGCAGTGTACCAGAGTTCCTTTTTCTCCACATCCTCTCCAGCACTTGTTATTCCTTGTCCTTTTGATTCCCTTTTGTTTTTGTTGTTGCAACTTTTTGTCATTTATTTTGGCTTTTACTTTCAGATTGATTATCTTCCTTAAGTATTTCCAGGAGTGGTGGCCTTGTGTTGGCAAATACCTCCAGCTTGTGTATGTCTTAAAACATCTTCATTCTTCCTTCATATTTAAAGAATAATTTTGCTGGATAGCTTATTCTTGGCTGGTAGTTGCTCTCTTTTAATATTTTGAATATATTATTCTACTCTCTTCTGGCTTGAAGAGTTTCTGCTGAGAAGCTCAATGATAGCCCTATGGGTTTTCCTTTGCAGGTTATAATTTTTTCCTCCTGGGTGCTTTTAGAATTCGTTCTTTGTCTTTCATTTTTGACATAATCAGTAGTGTGCCTTCGAGAAGTTCTGGTGGGATTTACATAACTAGGGGTCGTGTTTTCTTCCTGAATTTGGGGCTTCAGTTATTCCCATAGGGTTGGAAAGTTCTCATCTACCATTTGTGTGATTAAGTTCTCATTAGAATTTTGTTCTGTTTCTTCTGGTATTTTTATTATTCTAATGTTCTTTCTAATAGAGTCAGACAGTTCTTGTAGAGACCTTTCTTTCTTTCCATCTTTTTTCTTTTCTTTTTTCCCCCTCATATCTCTGTCTTTTTCCTTTTGTTCAATTTCCATGTTTTTATCTTCAATGTCACTAATTCTCTCCTCCATCTGGTTGGCCCTGCTTCCTATGCTACTTAGTTCATGCTTTATTTCTTTTATTGCATTGTCAATCTCTTGAATTTCTATTTGATTCTTTTCTTATAGTTTCAATTTCTTTGTTAAAGTGTTCATTTTTTCAGAGATTTTCTTTCTGAGATCATTTATCTGGGTCTGACTATCCATCCAGGATTCCCTGAGCTCTCTCAGTATTATTAGGAGTGCAGTCTTGGATTCTGTGTCACTTAGATCATATATTTCCAAATCTATAAGTTTCTTTTCTGGAGATTCTTCATTTTCTCTCTGAGATGCCTTTTTTTCTGAGAAAGTTCATTGTAGTTTATGTGTTTCTCTTCCTGGGTATAGGACTTTCTTTCCTTGGCTGAATTGGAGAGGTCTTTCTTTCCCTTCCCAATTGGTGTAGCTACAGCTCTTACAGTGTTTTCTCTCAGTTGTTAGATTTTCTCACTCTTGGAGCTTTCCTTGAGGGTGGGCTTCTCCTCTTTCACTCACTTGCCTTGGTTTCTATGAGCCTCTTCTTTGGGGAAATGTGGTGGGTTATGATATTCTCTGCCTCTTAGATCTGTGCAGACAGAGGCCACTGATTCTTTGCTTTACAGTTTTCCTGAGACCCAGTGCTGGTTCCCTCAGGGGGGCATGGAGTTTGTTGGGGAAGGTTCAGGGTTGTTTGAAGCACATGGTAATGGCAGTTTGGGGAAGAGCAAGTGAAAGTAGCCAAGATCCATGTTCAGTTTCTGCCTAGTAGTGAGGGTTGTGCAGTTCATTAGTGTTGTTTGTCCCAAGGTTGCTCATTACCCTCGGTGCTGGCTGAGCTGTGAAACAAGCCTGTCCCTCTGTCCGGAGCACTCAGTGCTGGGGCAGGCACACTCTGCATCATAAGCCCACTCCTCTGTCAGGGGACTGCCCAGCCAATTTTAGCGTGTGCTACAATACAAGCCTGGCACTCAATCAGGAACAAGGGGAAGCTCAGTGCACTGCAGACCACCAATCAAACTAAGCCTTCTTTCAGGATTGCACTGAAGCCAGCAGTATGAACCTCACAGAACAAGCTTGGCCCTCCATCAGGAGCACACTGGAGCCAGGGAGGAAGGGCACCACAGAGCAAACCTAGCCTTCCATCAAGAGAGCATTGGAGCTGGGGATATGGGCGCTGCTTTATCTTGTCCCCTTGTTGGGCTTTCTCTGTCCACTCTTCTGTCTACTGGAGATTGTGCTGGGCTTCAGCTCATTTTTCCAACTTTCTTCTCAGTCTTTCTTCCACCAGCTGCGGGCTTTTGAAGTCCCTTCTCCACACTATTACTTTTCCTTCCCATTTGCTCCCCCTGCTTCTCTGACCTTTAGGAGTTTTCTTGTGGTGGGTGGATCTCTCAGTTGAGGCTGTGTCACTTGGGGATTCTCTTGTCAGATTTTGGCTGTTCAGTTTGTAATTTCTAGGAGATGTTTCAGGGACGTCCTCTCACACTGCCATCTTGATCCTCCCTCTCAAGTTATTTCTTAAGAAAGGTAAATTTTAGGAACTTTGCATGTCTGAAAATGTAGCATTATTTTATCTTCATATTTGAATAATTTGTCTTCAAAATTCTATGTTAAAATGTTTTTTCTCTGAGATTTGAAGATATTGCTTTTAGTATATAGTGTTGCTGGTTAAAAGTCTGGTGATGTAAGAAGGATCCAAGATGGTGAAGTACTACTTGCCTCCTCCTATGACCACATTAAATTATAAGTAAATTGTAGAACAATCAACCTGGAGAACCACCTGAAAATTAGATGACCAGATGTTTTCTCACTAAGGATGTAAAAAAGAAACTACATCAAGGGTGGTAGTCGTGTCAGAACTGTGCAATGGCTGACCCCACACTGGTGGGTAGCAGTTGAAAGTTGGGAGAGATAGCTGGGCCATGGGGTCCCCCCAGCCCAGAGTAGTGAGAGACATCAGCACCATACCAGTCTCCCAAGCCTGGCGTACCAGTGTCCCGAAGAGGACCCCCCATGACATCTGGCTATAAAAAACAGTGGGGATTTCAACCATCCAGGTGGGACAGAAGCTGGGCATTGGATGACCTGGGTCTGCCCTGGATCCCCTCCTGAGTCTCCAGAACAAATATCCCTGGAGGTCAGCCTCAGACAATAGCAGAACACCAATGAATTAGCCCCACAAGTGGCACACAAAAAGGGCACTCTCAGCAAACATGAGTGCTCAGTATGGCAAATCCTGGTCCATGGAATAACCACCCTCCCAACAGCAGCCCAGAATCTGAGGACATGGTCAAACAACACAGCCTGTCAGCATGAGTATCAATCCCACCCACCGATGTGCCAATAGCAATCAAAGCTGAACTATAACAGAATACACACAAGGGACATTCCTGGATCACCCAGTGCAGGTGACCAGGGTGACTGTCACTGTGTCCCACAGGGCACTTAATATATAAAATCACTGAAACAAGACTGGGAGATGTAGCAGATTTACCTAATACATAGAAGCAAACACAAAGAGGCAGTCAAAATGAAGAAACAAAGAAATATATCTCAATAAAAAAACCAGGAGAAAACTTCAGAAAAAAGTAAACAAAATGGAGGCAAGCAACCTAATAGATACAGAGTTCAAAACAATGGTTATAAGAATACTCAAGGAACTTAATGAGAACTTCAACAAAGAGACAGCAAGAATTAAAAAAAATGACATAGAAACCATTAAAAAACAGTCAGAGGTGAAAAATACAATAACTGAAATGAAGAATGCACTAGAAGGAATCACTAGCACACTAAATGAAGCAAAGGATAAAATTAGTAATTTGAAAGACAAGGTAGCTGAAAACACACAATCAGAATAATGAAAAGAATTTTTAAAATAATGATAGTTTAAGAGTCCTCTGGGACAATATTAAATATTATCAACATTTGCATATAGGAGTACCAGAAAGAGAAGAGAGAAGGCAAGGGATTGCGAAACTGTTTGAAGAAATAATGATTGAAAACTTTTCTAACTTGGTGGAGAAAATAGCCATAAAAGTGCAGGAAGTGCAGAGAGTCCCATACAAGATGAACCAAAACAGGCCCACACCAAGATACATCATAATTAAAATGGCAAAAGTTAAAGACAAAGAGAGAATCTTAAAGCAGCAAGAGAAAAGCAAATAGTTAAGTAGTTAGTTACAGGGAGCTTGCATAAGATTGTTAACTGATTTCTCAACAAGAACTTTGTAAGCAAGAAGAAATTGCAATGAAATATTTAAAGTGATGAAAAGAAAGGACCTACCTCACTGTGGTTTTGATTTGCATTTCCCTAATAGCTAATGAAGTTGAGCATTTTTTCATATGTCTGTTGGCCATTTGTATGTCTTCATGAGAATGATACCACCTCACACCTGTTAGAATGTCTATTATCAACAAGACAAGGACTAACAAGTCGTGGAGAGGCTGTGGAGGAAAAGAAACCCTCACACAAAGCTGATGGAAATGCAAATTGGTACAACCATGATGGCAGACAGTGTGGAGGTTTCTCAGAATATTGGGAATGGACTTACCATATGACCCAGCAATCCCCCTTCTGGGTATCTACCCCCCAAATTTAAAAACTTTAGTCTGCAAAGACTTATGTACTCCAAGTTTCATTGTAGCACTGTTCATGGTGACCAAGACATGGAAACAAGAAAAATGCTCTTTGATAGATGACTGAATAAAGAAGTTGTGGTACATATATACAATGGAATATTACTCAGCTATAAGAAAAGATGAAATACTGCCATTTGCAACAAAATGAATGGACCTTGAGAACATCATTCTAAGCGAAATAAACCAGATGGAAAAAAACAAGAAAAACATGATTTTGCTCAATATGGAATATAAAACTGAAAGCAATGAAGGACACAGTCAATAGTTTAGTGGTTACCTGAGGGCAAAGGGAGAGGTGATGGGAGAAGAAGAATTGGGGGAAGAGAAGGGAGGGCCATCAAATATATGATAATGGAAAGAGAGTTGACGCTGGGTGTTGAACACATAATGCAACATATAATTGTACACCTGGAATGTATGTAATTCTTGTTAACCAATGTCAACCCAATTGTCTAACAATAAAGAAAGAAAGTAAGAAAAAAGACATACAACTGAGACTCCTCTACCCAGCAAAGCTATCATTTAAAATTGAAGATGAAATAAAGTACTTCCTAGATAACAAAAAACTAAAGGAGTTTATCACCACCAAACGAATATTACAAGAAATGTTAAAAATTGGGGAGGGGGAGGAAGGGGGTGAGAGAACATAAATAAGAATAATAAAATGGCAATAACTATGTATCTATCAATAATCACTTTAAGTGTAAATGGATTAAATGTTCCAATCAAAAGACTTAGGGTATGATTCTGAGTGGTGAGAACACAATGCAACACATAGATGATGACGAAATATACATCTATGCAATTTTTACTAAGTTACATTACCCCAATAAATTTAATTAAGATTAAGAAATAAAAATAATAAATATTATTGATGTATATTTTACCACCATAAAAAAAAAGCCTGAGTTCAAGTAGGAAAAAAAAAAAGACTTAGGGTAGTTGAATGAGTAAGAAAACAGGACCCACACATACGCTGTATATAAGAGACCCACTTCAGATTGAAAGACCACACAGGAAGACTGAAAATAAAGGAATGGAAAAAGATATATTATGTGAACTGAAACAAAAAAATGTTGGGGTGGAAATATTTATACTAGACAAAATAGACTTTGAAATAAAGATGATAATAAGAGACAAAGAGGATATTACATAATGATAAAGAGATCAATCCAATGAGAGAATATAATCCTTATAAACATTTTTGCACAAAACATAGGAGCACCAAAATATATAAATCAAATATTGACTGTCATAAAGGGATAGATTGATGGTAATACAGTCATAGTAAGGAAATTTAACACCTCACTGACACCAGTGGAAAAATCTTCCAGATCAAAAATCAACAAGGAAACAGTGGCTTAAATGACACACTAGACCAGATGAATTTAATTGAAATTTTTAAAACATTTCACCCAAGAAGCAGAATACACATTCCTTTCAAGAGCACATGAAACATTTTTCAGGACAGACCCACATGTTAGGCCAAAAATATGTCTCAATATAGTTAAGAATATTTAAATCATATTAAACATCTTTTTTTTACATAATGATATGAAACTAGAAATCAATTACAAGAAAAAACTGAAAAACAAACAAACACATGGAGACTAAATAATATGCTACTAGGTAATAAATGGGTCAATCATGATATCAAAGAAAATATAAAAAGATACCTTGAGACAAATGAAAATAAAACCACAATAACTGAATACCTATGGAACACAGTGAAAGCAATCCTAAGAAAAAATCCATAGCAATACAGGCCTACCTTAAGAAACAAGAAAAATCTCAAATAAACAATCTAACCTTATACTTAAAGGAACTAGACAAACACATTAGAAAACCAGACAAAGACATTACAAAAGAAGAAAACTCTAGGCCTTAATCACTGAAGAACATAGATGCAAATGCCCTCAACAAAATATTAGCAAAACAAATTCAGTAATACATTAAAAAGATCATACACCACAATAAATTGAGATTTATTCCCAGGATGAAAGTTTGGTACAACATATGCAAATCAATTAATGTGATACACCACATAACCAAAATGAAAGATAAAAATCATATAATTATATCAAGAGATGCAGAAAAAACATTAGACAAAATCCAGCATACATTTATGATTAAAAAATAATACTCAGGCAGAGAGGTCAAGATGGTGACCAGGGAGAAGGTCCCTAAAGCCTCTCCCAGAAAACACAATTGAATGGCCAACCAAGAGCCAAGAAATAGGACCCTGAGTGACACAACGACAATTGAGTAATCCACGCATCGCAAGAAAATGCCTGAAGGTTGGAAAGAAGGGGGCGAGCAAGAGGGAGGTGTGGGAGCAGAGATGGATCATGACAAGACCTCATCGCTGCTGACTATCTGGGAGCAGCACAGTGCATGGGACAGGGGAGGTCAAGAGGCAACAAGAGTGAAAGCCAGCCAGAGAGGCGAACGGTGAAACACCATGGGGGAGCTGGGCCTTCGAGCAGTGTGTTGGGGACAGAACTTGGGGACACCCTCTGAAGCTCTTGAGTAGTAAGAGGGCTGCGTGAGGACTCTGAACAGCCACAGGCTGTGGTGGAGCCCCAGAGACAGCACCTCGGCTCCTAGAGCCTCCGCAGCCCACAACATACACTTGCATGGCTCATCCACAGAACTGCGGTTCTTAGCCCATGGTGCAAGTGAGCCGGCTGCCTTTGCGCAACCTATGATATCAGGCCCCTGGCTTTGGACTTGGGGTTTGCACATGCCTGGTGCCCTGTTGTGTGAGCCTGCAGACTCTGCCCCCAATGGCTGGTCACTGTAACAGGCCCAGGAAGAAAGGCGATTTGATAGCATTCACTCAAGCCAGCAAGAGCAACCGTGACCCACATCTCCCAGCTTCCCCAGCATAGGGCAGGAGGTGGAGCTGCCCCAGCACACTTTTTGTTGGCCTCTCCCCTCTCATACAGCCTCCCCAAAGAAATACAGGAAGCGGAGAGACTGTAGATAGATGCGCCCCACCTCCAAACGTGGTTGGAGACCAGAGATAAGGCCTAACCACCTCCTTTCTCTCCCAAAACTTGGCTGCCAGTGCCACCTAGTGTCTGCCCTACAGCAAGACACCACAAAAATACTAATCAGGGCTCCTGGGCTCTGCTGAAAATAACACCCTCATGCGAAAGAGGGAGAACCCAGCAGACAGTAATAATTCCTTAGGATCTAAAGGTGCTCAGAGAGAACATGAAAAATATTCAGAAAAGAGTCTCATAGACCTAGAATTTTATGAACTAAGTGACAGAGAATTTAAAGTAGTCATTCTAAAGGCTCTCAGAGAAATGAAAACATACTGGCAGAACACCATAGCTGAGGTGAATGACCTAAGAAAGGAAATTCATGAACACAAGGAACAATTTAACAAAGAATTTCAAAACATAAGGAAGATCAAGATGGAAATTCAAGACATAAATGATACAATAAAAGAAGTGAAAAATTAAATAACTGCTATAGGAAACAGGGCCAACCAGATGGAGGAAAGAATTAGTGATACCAAAGATCAGAATAAAGAAACATCTCCAAAAGAGGAATAGAGGGAGTATAGAACCAAAAGGATTGAAAGAACTCTGCAAGAACTATTTAACTCTATGAGACAAAACAAAATCAGGATAATAGGATTAGAAGAAGGAGCAGAGCACTCTACAGAGAACATACTCACACAAATAGTAGATGAGAACTTTCCAATCTTATGGAAAGATTTGGAACCCCAAATTTAAGAAAAAAACAGGTCCCCTAGATACCTGGATCCTAGCAGATCTTCTCCATGACATGTGGTATAAGGCAGCCAGGGAAAAAAGAATGGTAACAATTACAGGAAAACCCATCAGGCTGACATCAGACTTCTCAGCAGAAACTTTACAAGCCAGGGGGGAGAGGAATCAAATATTCAAAACCTTAAAAGAGAGAAACTTCCAGCCAAGAATAAATTATCCAACAAAATTATCTTTCAGATATGAAGGTGGAATAAAGACCTTCTCAGACACATACAAGCAGAGGGAATTCGCCAGCAAGAGGCTGGCACTTCAAGAAATACTGAAGGAATCTCTTGAACCTAAAACAAAATATCAGGACAAATGGAATAGAGTTGGGACAACAAGAAAGAAACAAAAGTAAAAGAATAACAAAAAAGTAATGGCCACAGGAAATCCTCACATATCGATCATCATTCTAAATGTTATTGGACTGAACTCACCAATAAAAAGACACAGAGTAGCAGACTGGATTAAAAAACAAAACCCATTCATATGCTGTCTCCAAGAAACACCCCTCAGCAATAAGGACAAACACAGACTCAGAGTGAAAGGATGGGAAACAATACTCCAAGCAATGGTAACCAGAGAAAAGCAGGAGTTGCCATACTGATATCTCATGAAATAAACTTCAGGTTAAAAAGGATAGCAAGAGACAAAGATGGACATTACATAATGATAAAAGGCACAATACAACAACAAGAAGATTTTACACTAATTCATATACATGCTCCCAACTAGGAAGCACCAAAATATACAAAGCAAGTACTAACAGATCTGAAAGGAGAAATTGACAAAAACACAATCATTGTGGGATACTTAAATACTCCCTTCACAGCCGTGGACAGATCATCCAAACAGAAAATAAATAAGGAAATATCATCTCTAAATGACACATTACTGCAATTGGACATAATTGACACTTACTGGACACTTCATCTAGGAAAAAGAGACTATACCTTCTTTTCTGGTGCACATGGAATATTCTCAAGGATAGACCACATGCTGTGACACAAAAGTACCCTCAGCAAATTCAAGAAGATCAATATCATACCAAGTGTATTCTCAGACCACAAAGCTCTGAAATTGGAGATCAACTATAAAGGGAAAGCAGAAAAAAACACAAATATATGGAGATTAAACAAAATCTTATTTTAAAATGACTGGATAAAAAGAACAAAAAAAGAGAAGAGTTTTAAAAATATATAGAAACTAATGACAATGAAAATACAACATTTCAAAATTATTGAGACACAGAAAAAGCAATAATAAGAGGGTAATTTATATCCCTACAGGACTATCTTAAGAAACAAGAAAAATCACAAGTAAACACCTTAGTATCCTACCTTAAAAAACTAGAGAAAGAAGATCAGACAAAGCCCAAAGTCAGCAGAAGGAAAAAAAATAATATAAATTAAAGCAGAGCTAAACCAATTAGAGAACAGAAGGACAATAGAAAAAAAGTAATATTACAATGAGTTGGTGGTTTAAGAAAGTCAACAAAATTGGCAAACCCCTGGCTTGACTAATCAAAGGATGAAAAGGACACAATTATCCAAAATTAGAAATGAAAAGGGAGAGATTACCACTGATAACACAGAATACAAAGGGTTACAAGAAAATATTATGAAGGGATTTATGCCACTAAATTTAACAACCTAGAAGAAATGGACAAGTTTCTAGAAATTTATAGCCTACTTAGACTGAACCAAGTACTGGATAATCTAAATAGACCAATCAATAGGAAAGAGATTGAAATGACTAACCATAGTCTCCCTAAAGGCAAAAGCCCCTGACCATATGGTCCCACCAGTGAGTTCTACTAAGCATTAAAAGAATTAATGCCTATCTTCCAAAAAACTGAAGAGGAAGCAAAACTTCTTACCTTATTCTATGAGGCCAAGATTATCCTGGTAAAAACAACATACAAAAAAGAAAACTATAGACCAATATCTGATGAACACAGATGCAAAAATCCTAAACAAAATATTAGCAAATGGAATACTAAAATGCATCAAAAAGATTATACATCCTGATCAAGCGGGATTCATCCCGGGACCACAAAGTTGGTTCAACATACAAAAGTCAATCAATGTGATATACCACATAAACAAAATAAAAGATAAAGACCATATGGTCATATTAATTGATGCAGAAAAACCATTTGACAAGATACAACATTGATTTATGATCAAAACACTAAATAAAATGAGTATAGAAGGAAAGTATCTCAACATAATAAGGCCATATATGACAAAGCCTAGGCCAACATCATACGGAATGGAGAAAAGCTGAAGCCTACTCCCTAAAATCAGGAACAAGACAGGGATGCCCCCTTTCACCACTGCTATTCAATATAATACTGGAAGTTCTGGCCACAGCAATCAGGAAAGAGAAAGGAATAAAAGGTATCCAAATTGGGAAAGAAGTGGTAAAATTGTCACTATTTGCAGATGATAGGATCCTTTATACAGAAAATCCCAAAAATTCCACCAGGAAACTATTAGAAACAGTAAATGATTACAGTAAAGTCACAGGGTAAAAAATCAATGTACAAAAATCAACAGCATTCCTATATACAAATAACGAATCCTCAGAAAGAGAAATGAGGGATCCAATTCCTTTTGCTATCACAACAAAAAGAGTTAGATACCTGGGAAATAACAAAGAACGTGACAGATTTACACACAAAAAAGTATAAGACACTTTTGAAAGAAATTGAAGCAGACACAAAGAAATGGAAAGATATCCCCTATTCATGGATAGGAAGAATTAACATTGTTAAAATGGTCAATTTGCCCAAATCAATCTACAGATTTAATGCAATACCTATCAAAATCCCACAATCATACTTTTGTGAAATAGACAAAAAAAATTATCAGATTTATATGGAACCGTAAAAGACCTTGAATTGCCAAAGCAATACTACATAAAAAGAATAAGGCTGGGGGAGTTCCCTGGTGGTGTAGTGGTTTAAAGTTTCAGCGCTGGCGCTGTCAACGCTGCAGCCTGGGTTTGATTCCCAGCCAGGAAACTACCCACACGCAAAAAAAAAAAAAAAGAAAAGACAAAAAAAAGAATAAGGCTGGTGGTATTACACTCCCTGACTTCAATTTATATTACAAAGCATCAATAGTCAAAACAGCTTGTTATTGGCAGAATAGCAGAAACATAGACCAATGGAACAGAACTGAAAACCCAGAAATAAATTCACAAATTTATGGACAAGTAATTTTTGATAAAGGAGCAAAAAATATGCAATGGGGAAAAGATAGTGTCTTTAGTAGGTGATGCTTGGAAAACTGGAAAGACACATGCAAAAGAATGAACCTGAGCTATGAACTCTCACTATATACAAAAATTAACTCAAAATGGATTAAAGACCTTCATATGACACCTAAAACAATAAACTGTATAGAAGAAAACATTGGTACTAAGCTTATAGAGCTAGAACTCAAGGAAGACTTCATGAACCTGACCTCAAAGGCAAGGGAAATAAAAGCGAAAATAAATGAATGCGACTTTGTCAAATTAAAAAGCATCTGCACAGCAAAAGAAACCATCAACAAAGCAAAGAGACAGCTAATTGAATGGGAGAAAATATTTGCAAACATTATATCAGATAAGGGTCTGATATCTAAAATGTATAAAGAACTAATATGACTTCATAACAGAAAAACAAACATCCCAATTAAAAAGTGATCAGAAGACCTAAACAGACACTTCTCCCATGAAGAAATACAAATGGCCAGCAGACATATGAAAAATTGCTCATCCTCATTAGCTATCAAGGAAATGCAAATCAAAACCACAATGAGACACCACCTCACACCTGTTAAAATGGCTATTATCAACAAGAGAAAGAATAACAAGTGCTGAAGAGGATGTGGAGAAAAAGGAACTCTGGTACACTGCTGGTGGGAGTGCAACCCGGTACAACCACTATAGAAGATGGTGTGGAGGTTCCTCAGAAAACTGGAAATGGAGTTACCATATGATCCCAGCAATCCCTCTTCTGGGAATCTACCTAAAGAACTTGAAAACCTTAGTCTGCAAAGACTTACGTACCTCAATGTTCATTGCAACACTCTTCACAGTGGCCAAAACATAGAAACAAGCAAAGTGCCCTGCGACAGATGACTGGATAAAGAAGCTGTGGTACCTATAAAAAATGGAATATTACTCAGCTATAAGAAAAGATGAAATACTGCCATTTACAACAAAATGGATGGAACTGGAGATCATCATGCTAAGTGAAATAAGCCAGACAGAAAAAAACAAAAACTGTATGACTTCACTCATATGCAGAATATAAAACTGAAAGCAACAAAGAAAAAAATGAACAAACAAACAAAAAACCCATGGACACAATTAATAGTTTAATGTTTAATTGGGTAGGGTTTGGGAGAAGGTAAGGGAGTGGGAGAGGAGGGAGGGGTAGCTAAATATATGGTGCTGGAAAGAGAACTCATACTAGGTGTTGAACTTAGTATACAACAAGTTGACAATGCACTGTAGAATTGTACACCTGGAATCTATGTAATTCTTGCTAACGAATGTCACCCCAATAAGTTTAACAATTAAAAGAAAAGAAAAAAACTTTATCATACAACTTCTCACACTCCATAACACAATATTATTTAACAAAAACAACAACTCAGCAAAATGAGAATAGAGGGAACATTCCTTAACATAATAAAGGCCAAATATGACAAACTCACTGCTAACATCATACTCAATGGGGAAAAGCTAAAAGCATTCTTCTTATGACCAGGAACAAAACAAGTATGCTCACTTTAACCACTTTTATTCAGCATAGTATTGGAATTCCTAGCCACAAAAATCAGACAAGAAAAGGAAATAAAATGCATCCAAATAGAAAAGGAAGAAATAAACCTGCCATTATTTGTAGATAACATGATACTATACATAAAGAAGCCTAAAGATTCCACCCAAAAAACTATTAGAACTGATAAATGAATGTAGGAAAGTAGCATGATGTAAAATTAATATTCAGAAATTAGTTGCATTTTTATATGCCAATAATGAATTGTCCAAAAGAGAAATTAAGAAAATAATCCCATTTACAACTGTATCAAAAATATGTAGGAATAAAATTAACCAAGGAAATAAAAAACATGTACTTGGAAAAGTATAAGGCATTGAAGAAGATACCATTAAGCAAAAGGGTATACCAGGCTCATTGATAGGAAGAATTAACACCTCCTTAGACAAGGGAAATGAACGAACTAACTAACTAAACAAATGGGACTATATCAAGCTAAAAAATTTATGCTTTTGTCTTGTAAATCCTATAAAAGAATCAAATATGGAGCTACAAATCAAAATTAGAATAATATATATTTTATATTTGTCCATACATTAACCTTAACTGAAGAACTTTTTCCTTTTAATGCCTTCAAGTTACTGTGTATCATCCTTTAGTTTAAAGTCTAACGGCTCCCATTTCATACTTCTGTAGGGCAAGTATACTGATAATGTACTTCCTGAGCTTTTATCTGAGAAAGTTGTAATTTCTTTTTCATATTTGAAGTACAGTTTTGCTGGACAGCATTCTTGCTTGATATTTTTCTTTCAGCACTATAAATATATCAACCCACTGCCTCTGGCCTGCAAGGTTTACACTGAGAAACCTACTTATAATCTTATATAAGCTCCCTTGTATGTAACAAGGCTTTTCTTTCACTGCTTTCACGATTCTCTCTTTATCTTTGACCTTTAACAGTTTTATTATAATGTGATTCACTATGGGTCTCTTTATTCTACTTAAAATTAGTTGAGTTTCTTGTACAGGTATGTTGATTTCTTTGCTCAAATTTGGGATATTTTCATCCATGTCATCTTCAAAATAAGATCTCTGCCCCTTACTATTTTCTCCTTTTTAGACTATCAAATGCATATATGGGCTTGATTGATGGTCTTCCTTAAGACCCTTAGTATCTTACCACTTTTTTATTCTCCTCTAAATTGATAATTTCAAGTAATCTTCAAGATTATTGATTTTTTTCTTCTATTCATTCAAGTCTGCTATTGAACCCCACTAGTGAATCTTCAAATTCAGTACTATATTTGTATTAGTCAGCATCCTATATAAAATAACTAGAATATATAGACCTATATTTATCTATCTTCTATCTATCTATCATCTATCTGCCAATCTGTCAATCTATCTATCATCTAGCTACCTATCTGTCTATCTATCTACCTACCTACCTATATGAATTTGTTATAAGAAATTGGCTCATGTGATTATGGAGACTGAGAATTTTCACCATCTGTCATCTGCAAACTGGAGACCTAGGAGAGGCAGTGGTGTAACTTCAATCTGAGTCTAAAGCCCTGAGAACCAGGGACATCCATAATGTAAGTTCCAGTCTGAGGGGAGAAGACCAACGTGCTAGCTCAATCAGTCTGTTAGAGAGAGAGAATTCTCACTTTTTCTGCCTTTTTGTTCTATTCAGGTGCTCAACAAATTGGATGATAGCCATTCACATTGAGAAGGGCAATCTGCTTGACTCAGTCTACCAATTTAAATGCTAATCTCTTCCAGAAACACCTTCACAGACACACCCAGAAAGAATGTTTGACCAAATATTTAACACTCTATGACCTAGTCAAGTTGACAGATAAAATTAACCATCACAGTATTTTTTAGCTCCAAAATTTCTGTTTGGAACTTTTAGTCAAGATGATGGGACCACATCAAAATTACAACAAAATTATAGAACAGCCAACCTTGAGAACCACCTGAAGACTAGCTAAACAGTTCCCCTATAACTAAGGTTATGAAGAAGTCACATTGAGACTGGCAGAAGTGGTGAAGACGTGAAACAGACTGGACTCACATCCATGTATTGTGGTTCAGAATTAGGAGAAATATCTTGGCTGTGGAGGTCCCCCTTGAGGAGTGAGTGGTCCCAGCTCCACACTAAGCTTCCCAACTTGAAGCACCAGTACCAGGAAGAGCAGTCACCATAACACCCAGCTGTGAAAATCAGTGAGAATTCTGTGTAGGTGAGGTAGTGGCTGTAGACCAAGGCATCCTCTTAAATGGCCTGAACACAGAATCACTCACAAACACTCCCCATAAGCACCAGTGAAGTAACAGTGGCTTGAAAGCACCAGGAACATATGGGGAGAAACTAAGTTGTCTGGTTTTAGGGCAAGGGCTAGATGGGCAGCTCTCACCAGGATAGAAATGCTGGCAGACACCCTTGGTCCTTTGCTGAGCTCTCCTCTCACTCAGATTGCAGGCACAGGTGGGCACCAAATCTGAGTCTCCATTAACCTGACTAAGAGAACTCCCTCAATTCTGGTAATTCCCTGAGACCTCACCCCAGCCAACTACCACATCAAAGTAAAAAGTTTCTCCACAGCAAAGGAAACCATCAACAAAATGAAAGGACAACTCATTGAATGGGAGAAGATACAATCGCCTCTCCATTAACTGTAACTCAAGTAACTGGAACTCTCAAGCAACTGGAAAAATGTTTTTGCTGTTTGCTTGATATTTTCCTGGTTGCTTGAGAGTGCCAGTTGCTTAAGTTTTGGTTAACAGAATGTCCACTTACGTTTATCTGGCATTTACCAATCCCCATTAATGCTGGTTAACTGAGAATCTATTGAACCTACCAATGACATATCCAATAAAGGCTTAATATCCAAAATAGATAAAGGACTCATACAACTTAACACCAAAAAAACAAACAATCCAATTAAAAAATGAACAGAGGACCTGAATAGATATTTCTCCAAAGAGGATATACAGATGGTCAATAGGCATATGAAAACATGCAGAATGTCACTAATCATCAGAGAAATGCAAATTAAAACTACAATGAGTTATAACCTCACACATGTTGAAATGGCCAGCATCAATAAATTAACAAACAATAAGTATTGATGCAGATGTGGAGGAAAAGGAACATTTGTGTACTGTTGGTGGGGTTGCAAATTGGTCCCACCACTGTGGAAAACAGTATGAAAATTCCTCCAGAAATGAAAAATAGAGCTACCTTATGACCCAGCAATACTACTTTTAGGTATTTATCCAAAAAAATCAAAAACACTAGTTCAAAAAGATATATGTATTCCCATGTTCATTGCAGCACATTTATAATAGCCAAGATATGGAAGTAACCTAAGTGTACACCAATAAACAATTAGATAAAAAAAGAATTAATATGGATATATACAATGGGATATAACACATCTATAAAAAAATAAAATCAACATTTGCAGCAACATGGATGAACCTAGAGGGTATTATGCTAAGTGAAATAAGTCAGACAGAGGAAACCAAATACCATATGATCTCATATGTGGAATCAGAAATACAAAATACAAATTACAAAATACAAAATAAACAAATGAACAAAACAGATACAAACTCCTAAATACAGAGAATAAATGATAGTTGCCAGATGGGAGAAGTTTTGAGTGATGGGTGCAAAAGGTGAGGGAATTAAGAAGTACAAGTTGACAATTACAAAATAGTCACAGGAATGTAAATACTTGTACAGCATAGAGAATAGTCGATAATATTGTAATAACTATATACAGTGTTAAGTGTGTACTAGACTTATTAGGTGAATCATGTAGTAATTTATATAAATGTATAACTACTGTTGTACACCTGAAACTAATATAATACTTAATGTAATCTATAATTTTAAAAATTTAATTAAAAAAAAAGAAGAGTTTTGAGTGACCCAGAGAGACATCACAGCTGGGCCGACAGTTGAGGATGTGGGTGATATAAAACAAAATCACATTCCAAGCATGGTATTTCTAGTGGAGAGTAAATATAATAAGCAAAAATAGGTTCAAAGTGGGGTCTTTATAGTATCAGCATATAATATCATTAAATAGCTGGGAATGATAGAAAGGACAACTTGGAGGTCTTCACAAATTTGGGCACAGAAATTTTTCTCAGAAGTCATGTAAAAATTGGACTAAAAAGAATCCCAATGAAATGTCATGAAAAAACTTTGTGTAGGGGAACAGAATCCTGAGAGGGCCCCAAGATTTCACCCTCTGATGTAGACGCCATGTGTAATCCCCTACTGGTAAATGTGTCAGGACTGGAGATAAATGAATATTTGCTCTTATGATGGGGTTACATTGTGTGACAAGGTAACAGGACAATCACTGCTGTGATTATATTATATAAAGTTATCTAAGATTCCACAACTTTGTGGCAGCTGACTGGCCTAGTAGAAGCACGCAGCTGTGAGATAAGCTACCAAGTCATGTCATGAGAGAGCCGCACGGCTAGCTTCTGTGGGAGGCCTCTTGGAGCTGACAGTTAGCTGTAACTGAGAGCCAGCAAGAAAAGGAAACAGGGCCTCAGGGCTACAGATGCTTGATACTGGATTCTGCCCACAACCAGGTGAAGTTGGAATTCTGAAACTTTGATGAGAACCACAGCTCCTACTGTGACGCCCTGAGTTCAGCCGAGTGAAACCCTGAGCAGGGAACCCAGCTTATTTTTAATTCACAGAAACTACAAGAGAATAAATGTATGTTTCTTTATTTTTTTTCTGCGTGATTATTTTTATAGTACACACTCAGTTAACTGGAATTCAAGCAACCAATTGCTTGAGAGTTTTGCTGGTTGCTTGAGAGAGTCAGGTAAATTCATCCAGCATCTACCAATTCCCATATGTGCTGGTTAACTGAGAGTCCACTGTATTAACATGTATCTTTTTGTTGGTATTCTCATTTTGTTCCTGTTCCATTTTCTTGATTTTGTTTGTCCATGTCCTTTTAGCTAATTGAGCATCTTTGAGAGACATGTTTCAAATTCTTAGAAAACTGAATCAGAAGTTTCAATTTTTTAAGGTCAATTTCTGGTTATTTATTTTGTTCCTTTGAATGACACATTTTCCCCTGATTTTTTGTATGCCTTTTGAACTTTTATGAATAATTTATTGGAAAAACAGCCACCTCTCCCAGTCTTTGCAGACTGGTTTCTTCAGGAGAAGCCCTTCACAAATCAGCATGGTGTAAAAACTTTGGATCCTTTCAAACTTTTTCTGGGGATTTGTCGTTCCTGGGCCTTGCTTGTGCTTTTATTTCAGTTCCCAGTATATGTGAGTGTTTTTAAACATATTAATTTCCTCAAAAGTTACTCACTACTGCTTTTTCTCAGAAGCCTGTATTCCTGTTGTATTCTTCTGCCCACAATCTCTGGCCCGCAGCACTTACAGGTCTATAGATTCTCCGTAGCTCTAACACATCATGGCTTCTGCCACTGTTTTCAGTGGCCTCCAGTCTCAAATCTGAATTATGTGACCTTTCCCATCAGTACTCCGAGTCAGACAATACAGAAATCAGTCCCTCCAGCAGCCCTCAAACATACCAGAACAGCACAAGCAAGTTCTTTCCTTTCTGCCCTAAGGGAAAAGCTGGAAATTGGGTGACCCCTTCTGACCACACTGCATTGCACTGGGGAGGAGGTAGGGCACAGGTGAGCAAAATGACACAAAGTTTTCTATTGTTTTGAATTAGTTTTGTATTAGTGAAAGATTCACTTGATGGCTGCATCTTTTCAACTGGTTTCTAGAATTCTCACAAAGTTATTTAGGTTCATATATTATTCAATATTTAGTGTTTCCATGGAGCATTGAGAATCTGGAGCTTTCTCATTCACCATCTTGCTGATGCCCCTTTGCCCATTTTAATTATTTTTTACAATTTTGTTGTTGTTTTACACAGTATTTATTTATATTTAACTACATTTTTAAAAAGTTTTGATGTTCTTTATGCCTTTCTTCATTTCTTTGCTTACCTCTGGGACCATTTTCCCTCAGTATAAAGAACTCCTTTAGTATTTTTTTGTGAACCATATCTGCTTGCAGTGAATTCTTTGCTTTTTAAATTTTTGCCAAAACCATTTTTATTTCACATTAATTTATTTATTAGTGTCATGTGTACAAGAGAACATAATGCTTAGACATTTACAGACATTTTATAGTGATAACACCAACAGGTCTATTTCCCATTTGATACCTTACAAAGCTATTACAATACCATTGACTATATTTCCTGTGCTGTACTATATATCTTATGAATATATATATATATATATATATATATATATATATATATATATATATATATATATATCTGTTTGTGTATGTGTATATAGTAATAGTTGACACTTAACACTTATTTATATTTTCAGATAATACACGTCTATATAATTTATAAAGTGTTCCCCACAATATGTCCAGTATCTACCTGACACTAAGGGTAATGTCTGAGAGATTACTTCTTGTATTTTCTTCTGAGAGTTTTATGGTTTCAGGTCTTATATTTAAGTCTTTAATTCATTTTGAGTTTATTTTTGTATATGGTGTAAGAAAGTGTTCCAATTTTCATTGTTTTGCATGTATCTGTCCAATTTTCCCAGCACTGGGTCAGCTTTAGCTCAAGCAGTTACTTCGTCATGGTGCAACCAACAATTTTCCCAGCACAACTTATTGATTAGACTGTCTTTACACCAATGTAAATTCTTGTATCCTTTGTCATAGATTAATTGCCAATATAGATGTGGATTTCCCTTTTGCCTATTTTTAAATTGGGTTGTTTCTCATCTGATTGGTCAGTTTTAAGAGTTCTTGTATATTTTGGATATCTTAATCAGCTATATCTTTTGAAAATATTATCTCCTATTCTGTGTCTTGTCTTTTTATTCTTGTAACAGTGTGTTTCACAGAGCAGAAGTTTATTGAAATAAAAGCCATCTTATCATTTTTTTAATTTCATAAGCCATGCTTTTGTTACTGTCTTGAAGAAGTTATTGCCAATCCAAGATCACTTAGATTTTCTCTTGTTACCTTCTGTAGTTTTATAGTTTTGCATTTCACATTTAGGTCTATGATCTTTTTTGAGTTATTTTTTTGTGAAATATGTAAGGCTTAGATTCATGTTTTCTACATATGGGTGTCTAGTTGTTCAAGCAACATTTATTGAAAAGACTATTCTTTCTTTATTGCATTGCCTTAGCACCTTTATCAAAGATCGGCTGACTCTATTTGTGTGGATCTATTTCTGAGTTCTCTACTCAGTTTCATTTATTTATTTGTCTATTTAAAAAAATCAATTTCACATGGTCTTGTTCACTGTAGCATTACATTGTAGTAAATCTTGAAGTCAGCTAATGACAGCTTTCTAAATGTGTTCTGCTTCTTTAGTATTGTGTTGAGTATTTGGATTTTTATTTTTGCCTTTCCATATAAACTTTAGAACCAGTTTGTCAGTATCCACAAAATAACTTGCTAAGGTTTTGGTTAATATTATTTTGAATCTATAGATCAAGTTGGAAAAGCTAACATGTTGACACTACAGTGTGTTCCTATCTGTGTATATGAACTCTCTCTCAATTTATTTAGATCTTTCATTTCTTTCGGCAGAGTTTTCTAGTTTTACTCAAATAGATTTTCTACATATATTATTACATTTATATCTAAGCACTTCATTTGTTTTGTTATTAAGGTAAATGTTATTGTGTTTTATATTCAAATTTTAATTGTTTATTGCTGGTACACAAGAAAATAATTGTCTTTTTATATATTAAACTTGTATCCTGAAACCTTGCTATAAATGCTTATTAGTTCCAGAAGTTTTGTTGTTGTTGATTCTTTGGAATTTACCTTGTAGAAAATTATATAATCTGCTCATAAGGACAATTTTATTTCTCCCTTCTCAGTGTGTATATTTTTAATGTTCTTTTCTTGTCTTAATGTGTTATCTAGAACTTCCAATTTGATGTTGAATAGGAATGGTGAGAGTGGACAGCCTTCTTTTGTTTTTTATCTTAGTGAGGAAGAACCTAGTTTCTCACCAGTTAGTGTGATGTTAGTTGTTGGGTTGTTTTTTTGTAAATGTTCTTTATCAAGTTGAAGATGTTCAAGTCCTAGGTTGCCGAAAGTTTGTTATTAATATCATGAATAACTGTTGCATTTTGTCAAATTCATCTGATTCTGAATCTATTGATGTGATCATGTGTTTATTTTTCCTTTACCTTTGATGTGATTAATTACATTGATTGATTTTTGAATTTTGAACCAGCCTCACATACCTGGAATAAATCCCACTTCATCATTTTGTATAGTTCTTTTTATATATGATTTGATTCTATATCTAATCCATTGTTGAGGATTTTTACATCTATGTTTATAACAGATGTTAGTCTGAAGTTTTTTTTTTCTTGTAATGTCTTTGTCAGGTTTTGATATTAAGGTAATTCTAGCTATATAAAATTGTTTCAGAAGTATTCCCACTACTACTATTTTCTGGAATAACTTGTAGATAAGTGGTATGATTTATTCATTAAATTTTTGGTAGAATTCACTAGTGAATATATCCAGATCTATTTAAGCAGATTATGAATTATTAATTTAATTTCCTTAATTGATATAAGTTTATACAGAGTGTTTATTTCTCATTGTGTACATTTTCATATATTGTGTCAAGAATTGAACCATTTCACCTAAGTTATCAAATTAGTGAACACAGAGTTGTTTATAATATTCCTTTATCATCCTTCTATTGTTCATTGTGATCTATAATGATATCTTTACATCCATTTCTGATATTAGTAATTTATATTTCATGAATTCATAATGTTTTAATGCTTTCTTTAAGTTAACCTGGCTAGAGGTTATTTTTTAAATTTTTATTTTTTGTTAAATTTATTGGAATGGCATTGGTTAGTAAAAATTACATAGGTTCCAGGTGTGCAATTCTGCAATACATCTATATGTTGCATTATGTGTTCACCACCCAAAGTCAGTTCTCTTTCCATCACCATATATTTGAGTCCCCTGTTCTTCTCCCTCCTTCCCTCTTACCCTCAGCTAACTACTAAACTGTTGACTGTGCCCGTTAGTTTTTGTTTCTTTGTTGCTTTCAGTTTTATATACCAAAATGAGTGAAGTCATATGGTTCTTGTTTTTTATGTCTAGCTTATTTCACTTAGCATGATGATCTCAAGGTCCATACATGTTGTCACAAATGGTAGCATTTTATCTTTACAATGGGTGTGTAATATTCCATTGTGTATATGTATCACAGCTTCTTTATCCAGCCATCTATCAAAGGACACTTTGGTTGTTTCTATAACTTGGCCACCATGAACAGATCTGCAGTGGACAGTGGACAGTGGGATACATAAGTCTTTGTGGACTAAAGGTTTCAAAGATTTTTGATAGATACCCAGAAAGGGGATTGCTGGCTCATATGGTAACTCTATTCTTAGGTTTTTGAGAAACCTCCATACTGTCTTCCATAGTGGTTATTCCAATTTACATTTCCACCAACACTTGTTATTCTTTGCCTTGTTGATTATAATCATTCTAACTGGTTTGAGATAGTATCTCATTTTGGTTTGATTTGCAGTTCCCTAATAGCTAGTGAAGTTGAGCATTTTTTTTCGTATATGTGTTGGTCATTTCTATGTATCCTTGAGAGAAGTGTCTGTTCTGGTCCTCTGCCCATTTTTTAATTAAATTGTTTTCTTGTTTAGTTGTACAAGTTCTTTTTATATTTTAGATATCAACCCCTTATCAGAGGCATTGTTTGCAAATATTTTCTCCCATTTGATTGGTTGCCTCCTTGTTTGTTGATGGTTTCTTTAGCTGTGCAAAAGCTTTTTAGTATGATATAGTCCCATTTACTTATTACTTCCCTTGCCTTTGAGATTTGGTTCATAAAATCTTCCCTGAACGCAATGTCTATAAGTTTAGCACTGATAATTTCTTCTATACAGTTTATTGTTTCAGGTCTTATGTGGAGGTCTTTAATCCATTTAGAGTTAATTTTGGTAAATGATGACAATTCACAGTTCATATTCATTCTTTTGCATGTGTATTTCCAATTTTCTCAGCACCATTTACTGAAGGTGCTTTCTTTTCCCCATTGCATATTTTTCACTCCTTGTCAAAAATTATCTGTCTTTATATTTGTGGGTTTATTTCTGAATTTTCTATATTGTTTCATTGGTCTGTGTGTCTGTTTTTCTGCCAATAACAAACTGTTTTGATTGTTGATGCTTTGTAGTATAGATTGAAATCAGGGAGAATGATGCCTCCAGCATTGGTAATTTTGGGGTCTTTTGTGGTTTTATACAAATCTAATGATTTTTAAATCTATTTCTTGAAAAAATGTCTGTGGGTTTTTTATGGGAATTGCATTAAATCTGTATATTTCTTTGGTAATATGGCCATTGTACTATAACAATGTTGATTCTTCCAATCAATGAACATGGAACATCTTTTCATTCCTTTGTGTCTTCTTCAATTTCTTTTCATGGTGTCTTGTAGTTTTCAGTGTGTAAGTCCTTCACATTCATTGTTAAGTTTATTCCTAAGCATTTTATTCTTTTGTTGCAATCACAAAAGATAGTGTTTTTCTCATTTCCTTTTCTGGTTTCAAGGTTAGTATATAAAAATACGGTGAATTTTTGTACATTGATTTTGTATTCTGCAACTTTACTGTATTTATTTATTCTTTCTAATAGTTTTTTAGTGGAGTCTTTAGGATTTTCTACACGAAGAATCATGTAATCTTCAGAAAGTGACTAACTTCTCTCCTAATTTAGATGCCTTTTATTTCTTTCTCTTCCCTGATTGCTCTGGCTAGAACTTCCACTACTATGTTGAATAGCAGTGGTGACAGGGATCATTCTTGTCTTGTCCCTGATTTTAGAAGAATAGGCTTCAGTTATTCCCCACTCAATATGATATTAGCTGAAGGTTTATCATATATGGCCTTTATTATGTTTAGGTACTTTCCTTCTAAACCCATTTTATTAAGTGTTTTGATCATAAATGGATGTTGTATCTTGTGAAATGTTTTTCTGCATCAATTGATATAATCATATAAGTTTTTTCTTTTATTTTGTTTATGTGGTATATCACATTGATTGATTTGCATATGTTGAACCACCCCTGTGCCCCTGGGATGAATTCCACTTGATCATGATGTATAATTTTGTTAATGCATTGTTGTATTCTATTTGATACTATTTTGTATTAGCATTACTGCATCTGTGTTCAACAGAGGTATTGGCCTATAGTTTTCTTTTTGTGTGTTATACTTACCAGGCTTTGATTAGGGTAATGTTGCTCTCACAAAATAAATTCAGAAGTGCTGCCTCTTCTTCATTTCTTGGAGGAGGTTGAGGTGGATATATGTTAATTCCACTTTGAATCCCTGGTAAAATTTATTGGTAATGCTCTCAGGTCCTGGGCTTTTGCTTTTGGGGAGGTTTTGGATGACTATTTCTATTTATGTACTGTTGATTGATCTCTTTAGATTATCCAGTTTTTCTTGGTTCAGTCTAGGTAGACTATATGTTTCTAGAAACTTGTCCATTTCTTCTAGGTTCTAAATTTTGGTAACATATAGCCCTTCATGTTATTCTTATATGATCCTTTATATTTATGTGGTATTCATCTTAATTTATCCTCTTTTATTTTTAATTTTGGTTATTTGTGTCTTTTCTTTTTTCCCCCTGGTGAGCCTAGCCAGGGGTTGTCAATTTTATTGATTTTTTTTTCAAAGAATCAGCTTTTTGTTACATTAATTTTTTTCTTTTCGGTTTTTTCTTTTCTGTTGTTGTTGTTCTCTGTTTCATTTATTTTTTTTAATTCATTTTTATTGTTAGACTTATTGGGGTGACATCTGTTAGCAAGGATTACATAGGTTTCAGGCATACAATTCTACAGTGCATTGTCAACTTGATGTATAATAAGTTAGTTCTGCTCTCATTTTTATTATTTCCTTCCTTCTGCTGACTTTGGGCTTTTTATATTCTTCTTTTTCTAGTTCTTTAAAATGGAATGTTAGGTTATTTTCTTGCGCTTTTTCTTGTTTCTTGAATTAGGACTGCAATCATATAATTTTCCCTCTTATTACTGCTTTCACTGTATTCCAATAATTTTGATATGTTGTTTTCATTGTAATTAGTTTTTATGTATTTTTTATCTATTATTTCTTCTTTGGTCCAGTAATTTTTTAAATAACATGTCATTTAATCTCCACATATATGGTTTTTTTTGCTTTCTTTTTGCAGTTGATCTCCAATTCCAAAGCTTTGTTTTCTGAGAATACACTTGGTATAATTTCAATCTTCTTGAATTTGCTGAAACTAGTTTTGTGTCCCAGCATATGGTCTACCTTTGAGAATGTTTCATGTGCACTAGAAAAGAATGTAGTCTTGTGTTGTAAGATGGAATATCTTGTAAATGTCAATTATTATCAATTGCTATAATGTATTATTTAAAGTTGATACTTCCTTATTGATTCTCTGTTTGGATGATCTTTCCATGGCTGTCAATGAGTTGTTTAAGTTCTCTACTAATTGTGTTTTTGTAATTTTCTCCTTTTAGATCTCTTAATAGATGCTTTGCAAATTTGGGTGTTTCCTGATTGAGGGCATATATATTAATAAGTGTCATGTCTTCTTGTTATATTGTCCCTTTTATCATTATGAAATGTCCATCTTTGTCTTTTATTACTTTTTTATCCTGAAGTCTGTTTAATCAGATATAAATATGGCTATACCTACTTTTCTCTGGATGCCATTTGCTCGAAGTATAGTTTTGCACCTTTTTACTTTGAGCCTCTGTTTTTTGTTTTGTTTTGTTTTGTTTTGTTTTGTTTTGTTTTTGTGACTGAGGTATGACTCCTGGAGACATCATATGGATGGGGTTTGTTTTTAATCCAGTCAGCTACTCTGTGCCTTTTCATTGATGCATTTAGTCTATTTACAGGTGATGATTGATATATGAGGAATTTCTATAGCCATTTAATTATTTTTGTTTCCTGGTAGCTCTGTGTTTCCATTGCTTTTTTTTTTTTTTTTTGCTCTTTTTTCATTAATTATTTTTTTTATTGTTTGACTTATTGGGGTGACAGCGGTTAACAAGAATTACATGGGTTCCAGGTATACAATTCTACAGTGCATTGTCAACTTGTTGTATAATAGGTTTTGTATATTTATTATTTTTAATTTTATTGTTAAATTTATTGGGGCAACATTGATTAGCAAAACTTACATAGGTACCAGGTGTACAATTCTACAATGCCTCATCTATGTGTTGCATTATGTGTTCACCACCCAGTGTCTGTTCTCTTTCCATGACCATATATTTGAACCTCCTCCATTGCTTTTTGCTTTTGTTCTTTCAATCATTGTTTGGTTTTGGTTTGATGGTCTTATATGAATTTTTCCTCTGTTTCCTTTTTTTAAAATATGTCTCAGTTCTTAATTTTGTTTTAGTGATTGCCATGAAGTTTATGTAAAAATGTTTTATATTTGCAGTGGCCCCTTTTCTTAAGCATGCTTGTTATCTTTATTCTTTTTTGAAAATTAAAACCTTTACTTCCTCCCCCTTTATGTTTTTGTTGTCTCATTTAATCCCTATTTAGTTTTACTTTTTGTTTCAGGTCAAATAGCCTCCTTTAGTATTTCTTGAAATGCCAGCCTGTGCTGGGGGATTACCTTAGCTTCTGTGTCTGAAAAAGTTTTCATTATTCCTTCATATCTAAAGGATAACTCTGCTGGGTAGGTTATTTTTGCCTGGTAATTTATCTCTTTCAATATTTTGAATACTTGATCCCACTCCCTCTGTGCTTGTAAAATTTCTGCTGAGAAGTCTGATGACAGCCTGAAAGACTTTCCTTTATAGGTTATGGACTTCTTTCTCCTGGCTGCCTTGAGAATTGTTTCTTTGCCTTTGATCTTTGATAGCTTTGGTATACTGTGACTTGGAGAAGGGCTACTAGGATTCAGGTCGCTAGGGGACCTATTTCTTTCTTGAATTTGATATTGTAGCTCTTTCCATAAATTTGGGGAATTCTCATCTCTTATTTTTTTGAGCAAACTTTCTTTGGTCATCCCATTCTTTGTTCCTTCCTGAATACCTCTTCTTATGTTGCTCTTTCTGGTGGAATCAGATAGTTCCTGTAGAGATCTTTCATTCCTATTAACTCTCAGGTCTCTCTCTCCTCTATTTTCTGTGACATTTCCATATTTCTGTCTTTAATATCACTAATTCTTTTCTCCACTTGGTCAGCTCTGCTTTCTATGCTAGCTATTTTATTTTACATACCTTTTATTGTGTTGTTTATCTCCAGAATTTCCATTTGGTTCTTTTTTATAGTTTCAATTTCTTTGTTAAAGTATTCATTTTGTTTGAAGATATTCTTTCTAAGAACATTCAGCTGCTTTTCTGTGTATATTTACCTTTTTTTGATCTCCTCCAGTGTTTTTAGAACTGTAATCTTAAATTCTGTCATTTCACTCATATATTTCCACACCTTTACGGTCCATTTCTGGAGATTTTTAATTTTTATTCCAAGCAGCTTTATTTCCTAGGATACTCATTGTTGATGAAGTGTTTATCTTCCAGGGCATGAGGAATTTTCCTTTGGCAGATATGAAGAGGTCTTTCTTTCGATTCCCAGTGGTTGTTGCTGCAGCATCTTACAATATTTTCTCTTGTTTTTTTTTTTTTTTTGGTTTTGTTTTGTTTTTTTTATATTCTCATACTGGGAGATTTCCTGGAAAGTTGACTTCTCTTCTTTGACCCAGTTGCCTCCATCTCAGTGAACTTCCTTTTCGGGAGGATGTTGTAGGTGATGGTATTCTATGCCTCTGAAGTCCCAGTGCAGACAGAAGCTGCCATGCCTGTGTTTCACATTTTCCCTGAAAACCCTTGCCAGATTCAGTGGGAAGGGTGGGGTGGTGTTGGTTGGCAAAGATGCAGGCTTGTTTGTGACACAGGGTAATGGCAGTATCCTGTTTGCCACTTACTGTATGCAGGCTCTATGTGGAGTTGGGAGGAGAGATGAACTTTGGGGGAGAGCATGGGGAAGGAGCCAGGCTGTGTCTATGATTTCTGCCTAGAGGTGAGAACAGTATGGATTATGACTGATGTGTGTTCCAAGTTCACAACCCTGTGTGCTGGGCTTAGCTGTAGTACAAACTTGTCCTTCCATAAAGAGTGTACAGGGCCAAGGTGGGCACGCACTGTCGGCTCTGCATTTGTCCCTTCTCCTGAGCCTGGACTTCACTCAAGATTGTGTTTTGCTTTGGTCAGTGTTTCCATTCTTACTGACTCTTAAGTCTCCAGCTCACCCAGGACCATCCTGTGGCGAATCAGTACTGCTGTGCCCCTCGGCTCCCAGCTCTGAGCTCATCCAGGGCCACAAACGCTCTGGCTGGAGTCCTAGCCCAAGGCCTTGTAGGGAACCTCTGCTCAGGCCCTAACTCCTCCAGGGTTATACCCACTTCAGCTGGTACTTGTCAGCTCCTGGGTTCCAACCTGCCCGAGGTTGTACTACACTTTGGCCCATGTTTCCAGGCCCCCACCTCACTCCCTCTTCTGCTAAGTTCCAGTTTGCGAACTGTAGCCCCATCTCTTCCCTTCCCTTTTCTCCCACTTGCCTCCCTTTCTCTGACCTTTAGATGTTTTCTTGCAATGAGTAGGTTTCTCAGCTAAAACTATGTGTTGCTTAGAGATTCCTTTGTTGAATTTTAGTTGTTCAATTTGTTGTTTTTTCCAGGAAAGGTTTTACATTTTTTTTCCATTTTTTTTTTAATGTGGATAGTTCCCGGGCTAGGAATTGAACCCAGGCCGCAGCATTGACAGCGCCAAAGCCTTAGCCACTACACCATCAGGGAACTCCCTCCCAAGAAAGGTTTCAAAAAATCTTCTCTCATGCCACCATCTTGATGACATCTCTATTTTTCCTTTCAACTAATTTTATTGATCTTTTCAAAGAACGAACTTGTGGTTTCACTAATATTTATTGTTGATTTCCTTTTTCCAATTTTAATTTATTTCTGCTCTATTTGTATTTCTTCTTTTCTTCTGCTTACATTGGGTTTTGTATATTTTTTTTTCTAGTTTCCTAAGAAGGAAGGTTAGATTATTGATTTTAGATGTTTCTTCTTTTCTTCCATATGCATTCAATGCTGTGAATTTCCATTTAGGCACTACTTTGCTGCATCCTACAAATTTTAGTAAGATATGCTTTTATATTTGTTTGGTTTGAAATATTTTGAAATTTCTTGTGACTCCTTCTTTGACCTATGTGTTGTTAAGAAGCATGTTGTTTAATCTCCAAGTATTTTGGAATTTTCCAGCTATGTTTCTATTAATTCCATTCTGATTGAAGACATACTTAGTAGGATTTCTATTCTTTTAAATTTTTTAAGGTGTGTAATGGCCCAAAATGTGTCTATCTAGTGAATATTCCTTTTGAGCTTGAGACTAATGCATAGTCTGCTGTTGTTGAAGGAAATGTTTTATAGATGTCAAATAGATCCAGTTCATTGATGTTGCTATTGAGGTCAACTATGTCTTTACTAATTTTTTCTCTACTGGATCTGTCAATGACTTATAGAGGAGTGTTGAAGTCTCCAGCTGTAATTGTGTATACATGTTTTTCTCCTTGCAGTTACATCAGATTTACCCTCACATATTTTTTTGATGCTCCATTGTTAGACACACACACACTAAGGATTGTTATCTCTTCTTGGATAATTGACTCTTTATCATTATTTAATACCCCTTTTTATCCCTGACAATTTTCCATGCTCTGAAGTTTCCACTGTCTAAGATTAATATAGTGATACCATCTTACTTTTGATTAGTATTAGTATAATATATCTCGCTCCATCCTTTGACTTTTAATTTATCTGTGCTTTTATATTTTAAATAGGTTTCTTGGACAACATTTAGTTTCATTAGGTTTTTTTAAATCTATACTCACAATCTCTGTTTTTTTAATTGGTGAATTTAGACCACTGATGTTTAAAGTGATTATTGGTATAGTTGTATTTGTAACTACTACAAGTGTTAATGTTTTCTATTGTCCTTGTTGTTTCTTTCTTTCTCTGTAAAGTTTTATTTATTTTAAAATTTTAATTATTGATTTCAAGTGTACAAAACAATGTAATGATGAGACATCTACACCCTTTACAAAGAGAAAACCACAAGTCAACCACCCATCTCACACTCTACATATCTATTACAATGTCATTCACTCTATTCCCTATGCTGTACTCTATATCCCATGACTGTGTGTGTGTGTGTGTGTGTGTGTGTGTGTGTGTGTGGTTATATTGATAATCAACATTATTCTATATTCTTTTCAGGTGCACAGTGCAGTGATTAGGCATCTATACAACTAATGCAGTGATCCCCCAATAAGTCTATTACCCATCTGACACCATACATAATTTTTACAATATTATTGATTATATTCCCCATATGATATTTCACATTTCCATGACTATTTTGTGGTACTAATTTGTACATCCTAATCTCTTCACCTTTCTTACCAATCCTCTCACTCATCTCTCATATAGAAACCATCAGTTTGTTCACCTGTATATATGAGTATATTTCTGTTTTGTTTGTTCATTTATTCTGTTCTTCATATTCCATACATAAGTGAGATGATATGGTATTTGTCTTTCTCAATTTTACTTACTTTACTTACCACAACATCCTCTAGGTTCATCCACGTTGCTGCAAATGTTAAGATTTTATTTTATTATTTATTTATTTTTATTGTTAAATTCATTGGGGTGACATTGCTTAGGAAAAATTACATAGGTTCCAGGTGTACAATTCTACCATACATCATCTATATGTTGTGCTATGTGTTCATCACCCCAAGTCAGTTCTCTTTCCATCACCATATATTTGAGACCCTGTTCATTCTCTCCCACCACCCTCTTCCCATACCATCAGATAACTGCTAACCACTAAACTATTGCTTGGGTCTATGAGTTTTTGCTTCTTTGTTGCTTTCATTTTGTGTTCCACAAGTGAGTGAAATCATATGGTTCTTGGTTTTTTTGTCTGGCTTATTTTGCTTTTCATGACTATCTCAAGGTCCATCCATGTTGTCATAAATGGCCCTATTTCATCTTTTCTTATGACTGAATAATATATATATATATATATATATATATATATATATATATATATATATATATATATAATCTCAATCACACCTTCTTTACCCAGTCATCTATCAAAAAAAAATTTGGATTTTGGCTGTTTCCATGACTTGACCACCATGAATACTACTGTGATGAGCACTGGACTACATATATCATTGCACAATAAGGTCTTCAATATTTTTAGATTTATACCCAGAAGGAGGAATGCCGGGTCATATGGTAACTGTATTCTTAGTTTTTTCAGGAACCTCCATGGTATCCTCCTTGGTGGTTGTACCAGTTTGCATCCGCACTAGCAGTGTATGAGGGTTTCTTTTCTTTTTTTAAGAGATTAGTATTTTATTTTTTTATTTTTTTATTCATTTTTATTGTTAGATTTATTGGGGTGACATCTGTTACCAAGGATTACACAGGTTTCAGGCATACAATTCTAGAGTGGATTGTCAACTTGTTGTATAATAAGTTCACCACCTAATTTTACTTCTCTTTCCATCACCTTATATTAAGCTTCTCCTCACTTCTCTACCACCTACTCTCCTTTCTCTCCTCCCTAACCCACTCGTCTCCAAATAAACATGAAACTATTGATTGTGTCCATGGGTTATTTGTTCATTTGTTCATTTGTTTTCTGTTTGTTGCTTTCAGTTTTATATTCTGCATATGAGTGAAGTTATACAGTTCTTTGTTTTTTCTGTCTGGCTTATTTCACTAAGCATGATGATCTCCAGGTCCATCCATTTTGTTGCAAATGGCAATATTTCATCTCTTCTTATAGCTGAGTAATATTCCATTGTGTATATTACCAAAGCTTCTTTATCCAGTCATCTGTCACAGGGCACTTTGGTGGTTTCCATGTTTTGGCCACTGTGAACAGTGTTGCAATGAACATTGGGGTTCATAAGCCTTTGCGGAAAAAGGTTTTCAAGTTTTGGGGGTAGATCCCCAGAAGGGGGATTGCTGGGTCAAATGGTAACTCCATTCCAATTTTTTGAGGAACCTCCACACTGTCTTCCACAGTGGTTGCACCAATTTACATTGCCACCAGCAGTGTATCAGAGTCCCTTTTTATCCACATCCTCTCCAGTACTTGTTATTCATTCTAACAAGTGTGAGGTGGTATTTCATTGTGGTTTTCATTTGCATTTTCCTGATAGCTAATAAGGATGAGCATTTTTTCATATGTCTGCTGGCCATTTGTATTTCTTTGTGGAAGTGTCTGTTTAGTTCTTCTGCCCACGTTTTTTTTTCTTTTTAAATAGCTGTTTTTTATTTTTATTTATTTATTTTTTTAATTCATTTTTATTGTTAGACTTATTGGGGTGACATCTGTTAGCAAGGATTACATAGGTTTCAGGCATACAATTCTACAGTGGATTGTCAACTTGATGTATAATAAGTTCACCACCTAATGTGGCTTCTCTTTCCATCACCTTATATTTAGCTTCCCCCCCCCTCCTCTCCCACCCTCTCCCCTTTCTCCCCTCCCTAACCCACTCATCCCCAAATAAACATTAAACTATTGATTGGAACCCATGGACACAAACAAATAACCCACATTTTAATTGGGTGTTTGTTTTTCTGTTGTTAAGTCTTATTAGTTCTTTGTATTTTAGATATTAGACACCTATCTGATGTGTTCTTTGCAAATAGTTGCCTTGTTGATGGTTTCTTTTGCTGTGCAGAAACTTTTTAGCTTGATATAATCCCATTCATTTATTTTTGCTTTTTCTTCCCTTGCCTTAGAGGTCAGGTTATGAAGTCATCCTTGAGTCCTAGGTCTATAAGTTTAGTACCAATGTCTTCTTCTATACAGTTTATTGCTGCAGGTCTGATATGAAGGTTCTTAATCCATTTGGAGTTAATTTTTGTATATGGAGAGCGTTCACAGCTCAGGTTCATTCTTTTGCATATGTTTTTCCAGTTTTCCCAGCACCACCTACTAAAGAGGTTGTCTTTTCCCCATTGTATGTTTTTGCTCCTTTATCGAAAATTATTCGTCCATAAATTTGTGGGTTTATTTCTTGGTTTTCAGTTCTATTCCATTGGTCTATATTTCTGTACTTCTGCCAGTACCGAGCTGTTTTGACTATTCATACTTTGTAATATAAATTGAAGTCAGGGAATGTAATGCCACCAGCCTTATTCTTTTTATGTAGTATTGTTTTGGCAATTCGAGGTCTTTTATGGTTCCATATAAATTTACTAATTCTTTTATCTATTTCACGAAAGTATGATTGTGTGATTTTGATGGGTATTGCATTAAATCTGCAGATTGCTTTGGGCAGAATGGCCATTTTAACAATGTTAAGTCTTCCTATCCATGAATAAGGGATATTTTTCCACCTCTTAAAGTCTGTTTCATTTTCTTTCAAAAATGTCTTATAGTTTTCTGTGTATTAGTCTGTCACGTTCTTTGTTAAGTTAATTTCCAGGTTTTCATTCTTTTTGTTGTGATACCAAAGGGAATTGACTCCCTCATTTCTTTTTCTGTGGATGTGTTATTTGTATATAAGAATGCTGTTGATTTTTTTACATTGATTTTGTATCCTGCGACTTTACTAGATTCGTTTATTGTTTCTAATAGTTTCCTGGTGGAATCTTTGGAATTTTTCATATAAAGGATCATGTCATCTGCAAATAGTGACAATTTGACCTCTTCTTTCCCCATTTTGATCCCTTTTATTCCTTTCTCTTGTCTGTTTGCTGTGGCTAGAACTTCCAGTACTATATTAAATAGCAATGGTCACAGGGGACATCCCTGTCTTGTTCCTGATTTCAGTATGATGTTAACCGAGGGTTTGTCATATATGGCCTTTATTATGTTGAGATACCTTCTTTTTATACCTACTTCATTTAGTGTTTTGATCATAAATGGATATTCTGTCTTGTTGAAAGCTTTTTCTGCATCAATTGAAATGACCATATGGTCTTTATCTTTGATTTTGTTTATGTGGTGTATTACATTGATTGATTTACGTATGTTGAACCATCCTTGTGCTCCTGGAATGAATCCCACTTGATCTTGATGTATGATCTTTTTGATGCATTGTTGTATTCTGTTTACTAATATTTTGTTTAGGATTTTTGCATCTGTGTTCATCAGAGATATTGGTCTATAGTTTTCTTTCTTTGTGTTGTCTTTGCCAGGCTTTGGTATAAGGGTAATGTTGGCCTCATAGAATGAGTTAGGAAGAATTGCTTCCTCTTCAATTTCTTGGAAGAGTCTGAGGAGGATAGGCATTAATTCTTCTTTGAATGCTTGGTAGAATTCATTGGTGAAACCATCTGGTCCATGGCTTTTGCCTTTAGGGAGATTATGGATAGTCATTTGAATCTCTTCGCTATCGATTTGTCTATTTAGATTATGCAGTTCTTCTTGGTTCAGTCTGGGTAAGCTATAAGTTTCTAGAAACTTGTCCATTTCTTCTAGGCTACTAAATTTAGTGGCATAAAGTACTTCATAATATTTTCTTACTCCTTTGTATTTCTTTGGTATCAGTGGTAATTTTTCCCCTTTCATTTCTAATTTTGGATATTTGTGTCCTTTCCTTTCGTCCTTTGATTAGTCTATCCAGAGGTTTGTCAATTTTGTGGACTTTCTCAAAGAACCAGCTCTTCATAATATTAATTTTTTCTATTGACCTTCTGTTCTCTAATTGGTTTAGCTCTGCTTTAATTTTTATTATTTCTTTCCTTCTGCTGACTTTGGGTATTCTCTGCTCTTCTTTTTCTAGTTCTTTAAGATGGGATGTTAAGATGTTTACTTGTGATTTTTCTTGTTTCTTAAGAGGCCTGTAGTGATATAAATTTCCCTCTTATTACCGTTTTCGCTCTGTCCCAATAATTCTGATACGTTGTATTTTTATTGTCATTAGTTTCTATATATTTTTAAATCTCATCTTTTATTTATTCTTTTATCCAGTCCTTTTTTAATAAGCTGTTGTTTAATCTCCATGTATATGTGTTTTTTTCTGCTTTCTTTTTACAGTTGATCTCCAATTTCAAAGCTTTGTGGTCTGAGTATACACTTGGTATGATTTCGAATTTCTTGAATTTGCTTAGGCTACTTTTGTGACCCAGCATGTGGTCTATCCTTGAGAATGTTTCATGTGCACTAGAAAAGAAGGTATAGTCTCTTTTTGCTGGATGAAGTGTCCTGTAAATGTCAATTATGTCCAATTGCTGTAA
>PVJL010009091.1:0-60324 GCA_004026885.1 Lyroderma lyra | reverse complement strand
AAATCTGATGCCAGTCTGATGGGTTTTCCTCTAAAGGTTATAGTTCTTTTTTCCCTGGCTGCCTTGAGAATTGTCTCTTTGTCTTTAGTTTTGGACATCTTTAGTACCATGTGTCTTGGAGAAGATCTGTTAGGGTCCAGGTATCTAGGGGACCTGTTTTCTTCTTGAACTTGGGGTTCCAGATCTTTCCATAGGTTTGCAAAGTTCTCATCTACTATTTGTTTGAATATGTTCTCCGTAGAATGCTCTACCCCTTCTTCTATTCCTATTATCCTGATGTCATTTTGTCTCATGGAGTCAGAAAATTCTTGCAGAGTTCTTTCAATCCTTTTGGTTCTATATTCCCTCTCTTCCTCTTTCTTAGCTGTTTCCACGTTCTGATCTTCGATATCACTAATTCTTTCCTCCATCTGGTTGGCCCTATTTCCTATGGCAGTTGTTTCATTTCTCACTTCTTTTGTTATATTATTTATCTCTTGCATTTCCATCTCAATCTTCCTTATGTTTTGAATTTCTTTGTTAAATTGTTCCTTTTGTTCATGAAGTTCCTTTTTTATGTCATTCATGTACTTTTTTATGTTGTTTATGTCAGCCATGGTGCTCTGCCAGTATGTTTTCATTTCTCTCACAGCCTTTAGAATGGCTACTTTAAATTCTCTGTCACTTAATTCGGAAGCTTCTAGGTCTAAGAAGCTGTCTTGATAAATTTCCTGTTCTTTCTGAGGAGTTTTAGTTTTTAAGGAATTCATCCTGTCTGCTGGGTTCTTCCTCTTTGAGATGAGGGCGTTATGTTCAGTAGTGCCCAGGAGACCAGATTGCTACTTTGTGGTGTCTTGCTGTAGGGCAGACACGAGGTGGTACTGGGGGGGCAAGTTTTGGGAGAGAGAGGGGTGTTTATTTCTTGTTTCTGGTCTCCTGCTACGTTTGGAGGCGGTGCACAGCTATCATGGTCCCTCTGCTTCCTGTAGTTAGTTAGTTGGTTGGGAAGGTTGTAGGAAGGGGGAGAGGCCAACAAAGGCACACTGGGGCAACTCCACCTTCTGCCCTATGCTGGGGAAGTTGGGAGATGTGGGCTAAGGCTGCTCCTGCTGGCTGGGGCGAATGCTATCAAATCCGTCTTTCTTTCCGGGCCTGCATCCCTGGCCAAATATTGGGGCAGACTCTGCAGGCTCGCACTGCTTTTAGGACCCAGGGGCGCGCGAGCAGGCGTGCACACAAGTCCGAAGCTGTGCGTCTGACCCCGTAATAGGAAGGCGGCCAGCCTGCCTCCACAGCAGGCCGGGAAGGGAGCCACAACGCTGCGCAGGAACTGCACAGGCTGCGCCAGCAACTGGCCCACCTCCGCAGCGGGCCAGGTACAGGAGACACAACCCTGTGCAGGAGTTGCGCACGCTGTGCCGGCAGCTGGTCCGCCTCCATAGCAGTCTGGAACGGGAGCCGCAGCCCTGTTAGGGGCTGTGCGCTGCCCGCACAGCAGCTGCCCCGCCCCGGCAGTGGGCCGGGACCAGGAACTGCAGCCCTGTGCAGGAGCCGCGCGCACCTGCGCTGTACGTCCGAAGGGAGTCTAGAGCCAAGATGTCGTCTCTGCAGTTCAGAGTCCTCGCTCAGCCCTGCTACTACTCAAGAGTTCCAGAGGCTGGCTCCCAAGGTCTGTCCCCAACTCGCTGCTCCATATTCCAGCTCCCCAGCCCAGCTCCCCAACAGACTCCCACTGTTCTGCTGCTTTGCTAGGGCTTTTCCTCTTCTTGCCTCTTGGCTTCTCCCCTCCCATGCACTGCAGTCCGCCGCAATCGGGTCCTGAAGCGATCCATCTTTGCTCCCTCCCCTCTCTCCCGCTCGCCCCTTTCTCTCCAAACCTTAGGTGTTTACTTGCGATGCGTGGATGTCTCAGCTGCCGTTTTTTGTCACCTAAGGTCCTCTTTCTTGGCTCCTGGGTGACCGTTCAATTGTGTTTTCTGGGAGAGGCTTTAGGGACCTCCTCTCCAGTCGCTATCTTGTCCTCCCAAGGTGATGCTTTTGTTTAGTGTCTGAGAACTAGAAACAGAAATAGTGTTGGGTGGGTTGTACAGGCATTGGGGGTTAAAAAGAAAAGGATAGAGAAGGATGGAGGGGATGTGGAGCATATTCCAAATTGCCTCTTTGGCTTGGTACTGAACTGATAGTATATGAATAGAGTGACAGAGGCAAAGGCTGATGTCATTAAATTGGGTCTTTGAGAGATTCTGGGCTTGGGCAGACTGCTTCAGGACCCAAGAGACAAACAAAGACCTAGGGATATGAAGGCTGGTCTTGTTTCCACATGGAAGCCAGAGCCATGGAACCCAGAATCAGGAACCTCCAGATGTAACAACATTCATGGCTAGACATGGCGTTCCTGTGACTGGCAGTGACTGCTAAGAGACTGCTCTGTGGATATGTATACAGTGGAGCCAAATCAGGTGTGTAAGAACAGGACAGACACCCAGTGGTATCTGCTTCTGATAGATTAGACTATAGGTAAGTGAGGCTTTCTATTGGTTAGTCTTAGATATAACTTGGAGACACTGAAAGAGGGCCAGCATCCTGCAGTTTCAGAGGTTAGTGCGCTTGAGGTAATGGCCTTATCACTTACAGGTATACATTTAAAGTATTCAAAGACATTCATTCCATTATTGCCTTCATTTACTCTTTTTCCAAGTCTCAAGAACCTCCATTTCATCCATTATGGAATCATAGACTCACACAGTTTAAGAATTGGAAATAAACTATTTTCATATCTGTATATTGAAATATGGTATAGAAGAAATGAATAGTGTCACTTCCAGCTCAGTGCTGAGATATCCCTGCAGTCTATCTGACAAGTTTTCATTTAATCCCTCAGATTTGTCAGCTCTAAATTCTTATTTATAGTAAATAATTCCTATGTATAGTAAATTCAATATAGTCCTTTGGTAATGCTCACTCTTTTTTCTTAACTTCTCCCCTTCACAGCAATAGACTCCCTCTTCTGTATGACATCCTTTCAAGTATTTGAAGACAGCCTTTATGTCCACCTCCAACCTGCATTTTAATTTTTTAAGTCTATCTTTTAGTTCCTCAGCCATTCTATTTATATCTAGGGTCCCTGTCTTTCATTATCTCAGTCAATCTTTTCTGTACACTGATTATTTATTGTTTTTGGAAGGTCATGGTGATTCTGGCTCTCTGTCACTGCCAGTTTGCCATACAGAGGAATCACCATGACCTTCTAAAAACAGGACTCCAGTTGGTTGCCAACACGGAGGCTTAAAGATCCTTAAAACCTTTGCTGTAGAAGGTATTCTCCCTGCATGCTCTAAAAAGTCCATGGCTTTATGTCAACATATGCATGATGTTTCCCTGTACATAACTGCTTTTTAAGTTAAATCGAACAATAGTTTACTTTACAAATATATCACTGGATGTATTCTTAGATGGTATGTAGAAATTCTGAAGGTTTTAAAAAGTAAAATAGCTTTTTATTTTGGGAAGATGATTTCCTTGTGCTTATTACTGACACATAGGACATTTTAGCAATTCTCTTAAGACAAGGACAAATTCATACCATTGTATTTAACCTTCCTAGTAAAATTTCAGGATTTTTTTTCTGAATGCTTACACTATTGCTGGGTGTTGGGTAAGCTGCTTCCAATGTAGTGATATGCTGATTGAGTCTTTAAATCAGTAATGACTGTGGTGGGGGATAACAAAGTATTATAAGAAAGGAGTCATCCTCAGGTAGAGGAGACATATAACACTGTAATACTAGACAGAATTACAAATGTCAATAACAGAAACATAACCTAGATACAAGCTAAATAGATGTTTAATAGCATATTATGAAAAGTTTACATACAAACTAGAACCCAGCATTCCAATATGTAATTTTTTTTGACATGATTGCTGATTAAAGTTTTGCACTCACTTATGATGGCTATTATCCATAGCTCAATCTTGAAACAATTTCTGAATTAACCACTAAATTGCAAACTTCGTATTACAATACTGGTTTTAACTAGTCAGCTATTGAGCATAGGTAAAATTTCTCAAAAAGGTGACTATTTTTTACAAAAGTGAGCCAGGATACTGCAGCATGTCCTAAGCTTTCATCCATTAGCTTAAATCATAGGACCTTACACAAGTTAAAAAATGTGGTAAAAGTTTTCTGAACATTTATTAAACATCAATATCAGCTAATATTTGAAACAGAGAAAGCAAACTAAGTTTGATCCTATGTACTATTTACAAATTTAAATGTTCTTTTGTTTATCTTCTTTCATTAAAATGCAAACAGAAGAGCCACTAATAACACTGGACCTTCATAAATGTGTCAGTTTTGTATCTTACTTCATTGAATTAAAGTTGAGACTTACTCACAATTTCCATATATCAATACTCATAACTGATATACTCGTATATGGTATACTGTTTACTCAGAATAAAATTCCCAAGGAAGTCTCTTAAATATTGAATGTCCCAATTATCCTTGCTTATTGATCTGTCCAATATTCACCATGCACTTACAAGCATACACTGGTTTATGCTTGTACAAATAATGTACATTCATGGACCATATTATGGGGTAAAATTAGAAACTCTAAGGGAAAGGTAATTCAGAACTAGAATTCATATTTGGAGTCCATGAAGAAAATATAAATATTGAGTGATATAGCAGCTGTTTCATGGCAATTCTCATCCTTAGAACTCTTCTAAGCAGAAAGACTCCATGTGACTGATCACAGAATTCATCTGTTTAAATGAACAAAACTGAGGCCTAGAGAGGTGATGTGGCTCTCTCCCAACATTAAGTACCTACTTCATAGCAGTGCAAAACTAGAATCTCCACTTTTAGGATAACACAATAACTACTATTTATTAGAGTCTTCGTGTATTGTAAGCAGTTTACCTACAGTTACTTCTAATTATAGCTGCAGTCCTTTAATGTATGTTTGCATTCCTATGACTAAGCCAGTTCTCTTAACACCTCCTGCTTTCGCTATTGTCATGGAGACAGAGGATGC
The DNA here is from genome assembly GCA_004026885.1 of Lyroderma lyra. Lineage (NCBI taxonomy): Eukaryota > Metazoa > Chordata > Mammalia > Chiroptera > Megadermatidae > Lyroderma > Lyroderma lyra. Next base: position 55,306 of record PVJL010009091.1, on the reverse strand, counting down.
AACATGACAGTCACTTGACATTTCCCAACGCTCTGTCTGGTAAACATTATTCCTCATTCAACAGTTTGAGCAACCAAAGATCTTTCTTATTTTTACTGTCTTCTTCACCATCCTCCATCACAGAAAATGAAATCTAGTGCAAATGACGAAAAATGATATGTCATTTTTCCTTGCTTAGTTGGTTCTCTTAATAAAATGTTTTTCCAGTTACATCTCAAATTCCAAAATGGTTAATAAGTCGGTGTTCTGTCTTGTGAAGTCCATTTTCTATCATTTATTATTCCCACCAAATAGTCTTTGTAGATGAAGAATCATGACATTATACCAAGTTAATTGTTTAGTGGCAGATTTTTTTTATGGGTGTATGAGTTAGTTATCTATGGAAACCCATACAGTTCTCTTCCTTCATTTTGGTCACTAAACAGTTAACTATTTCTTCTAGTATCTAGTATTTATTGAGTTCTCACTGTAGCTAGCACTTTACACAGATTAGCTTGTGGAAATCTCATAACTACTTTTGAGGAAGATCTTATTATCCGTGTTTTGGTGATACGAGAACTGAGCCACACTTTTTAGAATGTTGAGCTATATTGTAATGACTACCATCTCACCTACAAATAAATTAAGAGAATATGGGGGCTTAGAGTTTTCTCTGTAACTTTAACTCCAAAGTTTCCTAATTTATTTTATAACAAGCACTTTGGTCACTTTTTATTGTATGTGACTATATTACTATCCAAAGGAATGGAAACTGATTTTGAAAGTAAAATTTTGTTAGATTTTTATATTAGTTGTTTACTAACATGAGGAAGAAAAACTTCTTTTCTCCCCTTCTTTGATTGGTCTAATAATTATGTTTATGTAAGACAAATTAACAGGAGAAAAACATGTAATTTCATTTGTATAGGAGCCCCATTAAAAATATGAGACTCAAAGAAATGACTAAAGCATGTAGCTTTTATACCTTTAAGACAAAAAAACAATAAATTCATGCATAATTGATAAGGCAAAGAAGTTTGGGCTTGGAGCAGTAAACCAGTGAGAAAGTAACAAATTTTGTTTATATTGTCTTCTAGGTCCTAAATTCCCTATTTGTGGTGATAAAGATGTCTTCCTTTCTCCTAGTACAGGGAGGGTATCTTTCACATGGGAGATATCCTGCTTTTGGGGCACAAAGGACAGTCAAAGTGTCCTTGCACCAGCTGTTTCTCAAGTAACTCTAGTTCAAAATAGTCAAAGTGGCCTATTTTGGAGTGGCATACTCTGTATCCATCAATAAAATGAAGGGCATGTACCTTTACAAAGAAAAACTTATTTTTTTTACACTGTTAATGTGTTTTTTTTGTTTTGTTTTGTTTTGTTTTTTTGTAATGCAGTGGAATTTTTATGATGCATGTTCTTTTTTAAATTTTTATTAAATTTATTGGGGTGGTATTGGTTAGTAAAAGTTATATAAGTTTCAAGTGTACAACTCTATAATACATCATCTATATATTGTGTATTTTCTGCCCAGAGTCAGTTCTCCTTCCATCACTATATATTAGATCTCCTTTACCCTGTTCTATCAGCCCCTCTACCTCTTACTTCTGGTAACCACTAAATTGCTCTCTGTGTCTGAGTTTTTGTTTATTTGTTTGTCTTGTTTGTTTGTTGCTTTCAATTTTATATCCCACAGATGAGTGAAATGATATGCTTCTTGACTTTCTGTCTGATTTATTTCACTTAGGATGATAATCTCAAGATCTGTCCATGTTCTTGCAAACGGCAGTATTTCATCTTTTCTTATAGTTGAGTAAAATTCCATTGTATATATGTACCACAGCTTCTTTGTTCAATCATTATTGAAGGACACTTTTGTTGTTTCTATGTCTTGACCACTGTGAATAATGTTGCACTGAACATCGGGGTACATATATCTTTATGAATTAATGTTTGCAGAATTTTTGGGTAGTACCCAGAAGAGAAATTGTTGGGTTGTATGGTAATTGTATTGTTATTTTTTTGAGCATCTCCATACTGTTTTCCATAGTGGCTGTACCAATTTACATCCCCACCAGCAGTGTTTGATGGTTTCTTTTTCTCCTCAACCCCTGTAACACTTGTTATAATGTGTCCTGTTGATAATAGCAATTCTAACCAGTGTATCTCATGGTGGTTTTGATTTGCATTTCTGTAATAGCTAATAAAGTTGAGTAGTTTTTCATATGTCTTTTGGCTACTTGTATGTCTTCTTGCGAGAAGTGTCTGTTCAGATCTTCTGCCCATTTTTTAATTTGGATTGTTTATTTTTTTGTTGTTGAGTTGTACGAGTTCTTCCTATTTTTGGAATATGACCTCCTTATTGGAGGTGTTTGCAAATATCTTCTCCAGGTTCGTTGGTGGCCTCTTTGTTTTGTTGATGGTTTCTTTTGCTGTGAAGAAACTTCTTAGTTTGATATAACCCCATTCATTTAGTTTTGTTTTTACTTCCTTACCTTTCAGGTCAAATTCATAAAAATCCTCTCTAAACCCAAGATCTATAAGTTTAGCACCTATGCTTTCTTCTATGCAATTTATAATTTCAGGTCTTATATTTAGGTCTTTGATCTATTTTGTTAATTTTGATATATGGTAACAGATGGTCTAGTTGCATTCTTTTGCATGGGGCTTTCCAATTTTCCCAACACCATTTATTGAAGAAGCTTTCTTTTCTTCATTGTATGTCTTTGGCTCCTTTGTTGAAAATTATCTGCCTATAAATATGGGTTTATTTCTGGATTCTTAATAAAATTGTCACTTTTGGCTAATGACATGATGCTTTATATAGACTCCAACAGAAGACTTCACCAAAAAACTCAGTCTTGTAGGACTGAGGCTTTAACCTGTGGAATGTGATGCTATCTCCAGGTAGATAATGTCAGAATTGAGTTGAACCCTGCTGGTGTCTGAGAATTGCTTGACGTTTATCATGTAGGAAGCCTCTGTCTCCCCCTCTGCCCCCCATACCCACAACTGCCCATCATACAAGATGAAATTAGATCCAGGATACCTAATAGATGTATTAACTAGATAATTTGTATTTACTAAAGTTTATTTTATCCCACTAATCTTTGGTCTCTGAGGATAATAAAATATTTCCACATGTCATAGAATTTTTGAGTTGGGAAAAACTAATATTTTACTGAGGTCTTCAAATCTGCCAAATTGAGAGTATCTTGAGTACTATAAACATATAGAAGAAAGACTCCTGGAGATTCTCATATATTATAATCAACCCAGAGTGTCTAAGTGAGTCACCATATTTCAAAATTGTTATATGCATATCAACTTTAGAAGGACCATGTTATTTAAAAGTATACAGAAGCATATGGACTATGAAAATAAAGAATAAAGATCTTGATTTCTGTAATATAAACATACCTTAGGCAAAGAAGAAAGGACAATTTTTCTTCCAATTGGAGTATGATGCTACAGGCATGAATGTTGAGGCTGTTGTACAGCTAAGAATTGCACCATGATCATGGAAGCTACTTATTTCCAAAATGAACATGGCTGAGAATAGAACAAACTGTCCTAGAACTTTCCAGTTTGAGGAAAGAAGGGATTAAAACAAGTAACAGTTTGAAAAGAAAAAAAGAGAGAGAATTACTTATTATTTGACTTGATGTAAAGATAAAACAGCCTCTGTCTTTAGGAGCTTGTTCTTTAGCAGGAAAAATAAATAAGTAAAAAATGTGTGACAAGTGCAGGGCAGAGGAGAGCCCAGAGTGCCATGAAAAGTCCCTAACGAGGACTTGCTGTTCAATTTCACGATTAAAGAATCAGGTCCCAGGATTCAGGCTACCTGGCTTTAACTCCTGTTCCTCATTTACAAGCATGTTACTCAATTTTTCTTTTTCTTATAGAAACAGTTCCAAACATGGAATTTTTGCCTAAATGATATTTATTTCTTGTTTGCCAAAGCAAATCCACCCTCACTTCTGTGATGCCTCCCTGATAAGGATTCACTTCTCCGAGACTGATTTCCTGTAGGTTTACTTTCTGCAAAATTCTATGGAAATCAGCTGTATCTGATGCTGAAGGTAATCACTGCAGGTAGAAGGCCAAGGTGGCGGAGGCTACAGGACGTAACATGCTAGATTGCTGCAACCCCAGGGCTGAGCCCCCTTGATTATGCTAGAGATGCGGCTGATGCTACCACAGTCATGATTACTGAGGTGGCAGATGGTGTGTAACTGACCCGCCATGTTATATGACCGTCACAGCAAAGTTGGATAGACTCCAACCTCAGCCACACCAGGGGACAGGCTGGTGCCTCCTTACCCGTTAATGCTGAGGTGACAATAAGGCTGGAGGAATGTGAACTTCTGCAAAGGAGCAGAGACCAAATACCTATCCTTCAATCTCAGTAACATCTGCTCATTTTAGCCATGTTGTATTTGCATCTCTATATCTCAGTGGAAGTATCTACTCTGACTCCTGACTTGGCAGAGCAATTGCAGTATTCTAACTCTAATAGGCAGCCTGATCAGAATGCTTAGGAGAACAGAATAACAAAAGTTTCTTAGATGTCTCTAAATTTCGCAATTATCCACTTGAAATTAGCCTCATTATTTTGGGTCAGTTTCTTATTTCTGTTCAGTTCCATTCTTTGTGTGTGTGTGTGTGTGTGTGTGTGTGTGTGTTTGGTATTGCAACTTAATACTAATGGGCATATCCAATCAGTTTTATCTTCACTAAGTAGTCGAGAATAGGAACATTTTTGCTAAAATTGAACTATATAGTCCAAGTGGTCAGATAGCTTACAACTACACCCTTACATTTTTATTCTCTCTCTCATACCATATGACATTTTTCATTGCTTTTGACAAAGTATTTGTATAAATATATACATATTTATGGGCAGTTACCATAATTACTGGCTAAACATTACATTGAAAACTGATAGTTGTTTTTCCTGTGTTCAGTATTTGGTTTTCTGTAACTGTTTTACCTGCCCATTAAAAATACAAAAAACAAAACAAACAAACAAAAAAACAACCAAAATTGTTCATCGCATTCAGATGCTGCTTGCTATTTTCTTTTCAGTTAAACGTGCAAATTGTCATCATTGGCAAATTGACCGTACAACAATTAGGTGGAAATTGCCTCTTTGTTCAATTTCTTTAAAGCATGACTGCCTCTTCTACTTTTCAAATACATTTCACCTTTTCTGTTTTTCAAATCTTGTGTAACTTTTAGTAATCAGGTTTTTTTTTTAAATTACTTAAAAAAAATTCTCCAACATTAGCATCAAACTGTGCTTTAGAATTGGATTGGGGTTTTTGTTCCCTAAGGTATTATTCGTGGAACATCAAGGATGCTTTATAAAATATAGAAGAAAAGATGTCCTAAGAGAATAGACTATTGTTTTATAATATAGCAACATGAGACCAAAACCACTAGTTTTAGTGGAAACAATATTTCTTCTTAGGTGCTGTTTGGAATACATTCATGATATTTCAGCTGAGGCTAAAAGTCCGTGACTGAGAATCCTTTTTGACCTTTAAAACTTTCTTTTCTCTAGCTCTAGCCCTTGTTTTATTAGAGCCACAAGTTTGAATGTCTCTCAAGTCTGGTTTCTTAGCCCTCTGCTCTTCTCTATTTATATCTCTCACTCCCATAGCTTTCTTCTCACTCTATATTTGGGTGATCTCTAGCTCTGACCTAAATTCTAGATGTGTGTGTCTGAAAGTTGCTAGAATATGTTTTCATTGAACATCTTGAACTAAAAAGTCTAAGACTCGAGGCTCAGTGTTTTCTGTGTGTGTGTGTGTGTGTGTGTGTGTGTGTGTGTGGTGTGCCTTGCGATTCCATCCATTGGTAAAGAATGAGCTAAATCTCTATAATGCCTGCTTAGAAAAATTAGTAATTCCTGTTTCATTGACTCCTTGGCAGAAAGCCAGTTCACATACAAATTTTAAGCTGAATCATACAAACTCACTTCTAAAGAAGTAAATATATCAATATTCCTAGCGTGTTGAGTGTTTTTATTCTGAATTAATGTTGAATTTTGTCAAAATGCCTTTTCTGCATTAATGGAAATGGTCAATTGATCACGTGATTGATGAATAAAATAATCATTATTTTTGTTTTTTAATGTGGTGTGTTACATGGATTGATTTTTGTATGTGGAATCATTCTTGCATTTCAGAAATAAATACCACTTAGTCATGATATATAACCCCTTTAATGTGTTGTTGGAGTTAGTTTGCTAGCATTTTGTTGATGATTTTTGCATCAATATTCATTGGAAATACTGGTTTGTAGTTTTCTTTTCTTGTAATATCTGTGTCTAGTTTTAGTGTCAGGGTAATTATGGCCTCATAGAATAAATTTGGAATTGTTCCTTGCTCTTCAATCTTTTGGAAGAATTTGAGAAGTCTTGGTGTTAATTCTTGGAATGCTGGATAGAATTCTCCAATGAAGTTAGCTGGTCCTGGGCTTTTCTCTGTTGGCAGGTTTTTGAATGTTGATTCAATCTGTACTAGTTATCAGTCTGTTCACATTTTGTATTTCTTCAAGATTAAGTTTTTCTAAAAATTTATCTTTTTTAATCCAATTTGGTTGTGTATAATTATTCATAATAGTGTTATAAGAGCATTTTCATTTCTGTGGCATCTGTTCTAATGTCTCTTCTTTCATATCTGAATTTTGTTGAGTCATTTCTCTTTCCTTTTTAGTTAGTTTAGCTAAGGGTTCCATGCTTTATTTTAAGACAGATAACTTTTTAATTTTTTCCCTCTTCTTTTTCACTGAAACAGTCATTAACCTTAACATGGGATAATATGCCACATGTATACACTTGAGATTTTAAGAGTAGAATGGAATTCTGAAGGTCCTGAGGTGGGGTTTTCTCTTCCTGTCTTATTCTTCCTGGATTTCCATAGCAAAATACCATAGACTGTGTGATTTGGAAAATAGAAGTTGATTTTCTTACAATTCTGGAAGCAAATGCTCCAGATCAAGGTGAACTGGGTTGGTTTCTAATAAAGGTAGTCTTTCTAGCTTGCAAGTGGTTGCCTTCTTTCTGTGGCCTCACAGACAGCAAGCAAGCCCTCTGCTGTCTTTACACACTAATCTTATCAGATCAAGACCCCGCCCATAAGACCTCATTTAACCTTATTTACCTTCTTATAGGCCCCATCTCCAAATAAGTTTCACTGAGGGTCAGGGCTTCAACATACAAATTTTGGGGGATACAATTCTGTTTTTAGTAAGTATGCCTGGAAAGAGGGAATATGTTTGCTTGTTTAGAACATAGATTTAGAACCTAAGACACTTACAACTAATATCCAGATGATTTTTATTCCAAATTTTTTTCTCTAATTTTTCAATATCTGCCAGTATTACTTATATAAAATCACTTCTGGGAAAGGGCAGAAATGCATTCAAATTAGCTGGGAAAAAAATAAGAAACAGGGAATCCTATGGAATTACACTACAGAAATCCAACCAGATTTCATAAGTCTTCAAAAGCCCTCAAGTTTTTCCTTACCTGTTTCATATAATCTAAATATTACCGTAAATGTAACTTATACTAAATAATAACTAGAAAAAATCCATTTTAGACATGTAGTCAACTCAACAATATTTTATAGAGGTTTGCAAAAACAAAAAATACAGAATATGACATACAGTCATATTCCCAGAAGAAAAAAACTTTTCTTTAAGTTCACTCCTCTTTTTGATTGTTCAAGGTAGAGATGATGGAAAAGAATGAAAGCACATCTGTTATTTGACTTTGTCCTTGAAGACCTCTTTTTAAATATTATTTATTGATTTTTTTCAGTTACAGTTGATAATCAATATTAGTTTATACTAGTTTCAGGTGTACAGATGGTGGTTAGAATTATATAATTCATGCAGTGATCCCCCCACTTGGCACTATACGTAGTTGTTGCAACATTATTGACTATATTCTCCGCTGTTTATAAATGTCTTCTTTATAATGAAGTGATAGTGTTTCTCTTTGCTTAGAAAACACTAACATTCAGTGGCCTGCTCTATTTGAACATGAGGAATGTATATGCAAATATCATCCCTTCTGTCTAAATTTGCCATAGATCTATAGACTACCTCATGATTACTTAGATGAGGCACCTCCTCCTACTGACTTTAAACACTGAGCTCTTTCTTTAAAAATGAGCTCAGAAACAAAATCAATGATAAAAACCAATGGTAAACAATTGATTGTGATTTTTAATAATCTCATTTCACATGTATTATGGTCAAATTCAATTATTTTATTAATACTCCAAAACTTCCTTTTAAGAAAAGAGAAAAGAAAATTTAAAAATATTTAAAAATCACTGAAAACAGTTATTTTAAGAATTAGGTCAGGTACTACAATGGTAGTTTTCATAACCTGAATTAATAGCTTATTTGTGTTTATTTCAATGTAGTTTAAATGGAAGAAAAATCATATTATGTAAATTACAGTAAATATTAAAAGAAGAAGAGAAAATGAATGTTTTCCCTGAATGAAAAATGATAGTTGCGTGGAATAATATACAAACAATTTATATACAAATGCCATGTAGGTCAATGTCCAATTTAAAGTAATAAATTAGCCCAATAAACTGACCTTAAATTCCGGATGAACCTTCTTCTTAATAATATTCAGTTTTCGAAATTGAATCCAGCAATCACTTTGAATTGTTGGGAAACTGATGTAATTCTTAAGACTGTTCAAAACAATCTAGCTCATATTTTTTCTCCTGTTAACTCCTTCCCCCTGAGTTTATATTATTTTATCCCAACTAAACCAGCCTCAGTCTATGTACATTACAACACTACATAGTTGGATGGCTACTAGCAGAATGAAGCCTTTGTGTTGTGACGTCCATAAGATTTGATTTCTCCGTCCACTGTCACTTTTTGTTTCATTTCTTGTTTATTTATTTGTTTTCATTTATTCCCTCATTTATGCAACCAACTATGTGCCAGGAGTGAGGTCATCAAAGCCAATATGATCTAGACCTCATGGACTTGCAGTGTAGGAAAGGGAGTGGGTAAATAGATATTAAGTAAACAATTCCACAAATGTGTAAAAGAGAAAAATGGTAAGCACTATGGTTGAAAAAAAAAATACAACAGGGAAATGTATCAGGTAATTCATCTACTCTGAGAAGTCAGAACAGATTTCCCTGATGTAGGGCTATTTGATTTGAGACCTAAAGATGAATTGGAATTGTCTGGGCAAAGTGGTTGGGAGAAACCCATCACAGACTAATGGAATACAGGCCATGTCTAACAGTCCCGACGTGTGAGGAATCACAGCATTCCAGGGCTTGCTTGGAAGACGCAAGCGGGGCTGAGAGAGAAGACAGGGATGAGAAATAACATGGCCTTTCAGCCATTTAAAGAACTTTGCCTATGACATTAATAACAATGAAAAGCCTTTGTAAGATTTTCGGAGGGGTGGGGGATAATAAGACCTTCATTTAAAAATATATTTCTGTATTTTCTATGGAGAATGGATAGTTGGGAGCCTATAGGAGAGAGAAGAGAGTAGTGAGCAGGTTAGTACAGCAGCCCAACAGGAGATGATAGTAGCCTGGACCAGAATGGAGGAAATTTTGGAGACTGAAAGAAGTTAGCATAGAAATATTTAAGATATAAAATAAAAAGTAATTAAAGGGAGATGTTTTTGTGAGAAGTAAAACAATCCTTTTCAAGATCGACTCTTATGATTCCACCTGATAAAGTAGAGGGCAACCCTGGATAGGAAACGGGGAGGAAAGATGATGAATTCACCTTTGGACTTGCCGAGTTTGAATTCCCTTTAGGGCATCGCAGCTGGACATGCTGAGTAGGTGATTGGCTAAATGAGAAAGATCCTGAAAGGTGATAAAGATTTGGCAGTCATAGTTCATCCAAGAACCTTTGGGCAAGGAATTAATGGAGAAAGCACCACATTAAGCAGTATGGGTTTTGGAAAAGGGGTTTGAGAAATCTAGATAAACAATAACTGATAAGGAGGCAAAAACAGCAACACAAAACACCAGGACACTGAACTGATTGCCATCTTTTTAATATTCAGGATTCTGTTGTCTTTGTTGTTGTTATTTTTTGTTGGCTGAATCAACAAGAGCTAAACGATCTTCTCTTGATGGTTCTGGTGCACTTCCTTCAAAAGAAATCCAATGTATTCCTGCTACCTACACAGTAAGAAGTTTCGGTGAGCCCCTACAATCCATTGTTTCAGGATTACAGGAATGTCTCTGCTCATAAAGTTTGCAGGTGAATATAATACAAAATCACTAGTTTGTCTTTTGGCTAAAGACTTTGTCATCCATTGTTAATATGAAAAACTCATTGGTATTGTAACCTTTTAACCAGCAACCACTTAGTTACCTCTTAAATGGAATGTATCTATATCATTTTCTGGGAATGATTTATAATTGGTAATAATTCCTTCTACGATTTAGTTATTAAGGAGGACAGGATTATTAAGAATCAAATTCAGCATGTGAGACTTACTAATCAATTTTCTTTGTTAATGTCTTTGGGAGAGTTCACATTTTAATAGGGATTGAAGTTTTCTGTTAAAAGAATGGAAGCTCTAATGTGAACTATGCCTTGATTACCTTTTTGGCGAGGTGGAAGACTCTTCTTAGAATCAGTAAAATTTTATCAGCTATCTCTTGGCCTACAATATTCTTAAGAAAATTTTAGTTAACAGCCAAATGGTGGATTGTCTCTGGTGGAAATTCTTTTTTACAGACTATTGGGCATGATCATTTATGTAGTCTTCTATCATCCTTAAATAAACCTGAAATAAATTATTTTTCTAACATGGTGCTCAACAGAGTTGCGGCAAAGATATTGTGTAATTCAAGGACAAATCATTAGTACAAACTTACATCATAAGGCTTTCAGCCAAGGAAATTAAAATAATTAAAGAAAAATAAAAACTGAGTTTCATTTGAGTTCTCAGTTCCGCTCTCTAGAGCTCACCTTGATCCTCCTTATGTCTCCTAACCTCACTTAGGAATTATTAAAACAATTGGTTATGCAACTGTCCTCCTTGAAACTTTTATAACCCTTTTGAAATGCTTTTAGCAGCTTGAATTAGTGCTTTGTGTTCCTGTTTTACCTTTTCCATTTGTATGTAACCTTTTTGCCATACTATAAAATAGACTAATAGCAAATAATAATAATAATAATAATAATAATAATAATAATAATAATAAATAAATAAAAAATAAATTAAAAGAAGTGAACTTTCAGTTTTGTGTAACAAAAATAGATTAAGTAGCTATCTATTACTCTGACTTTTTATGTCTTTAGTTGAGAAATTTCTTCAGTGGTTAAGAAAATTTAATGATTTTTTGTCCAATAACACATTTAGTAAACACACACAGACAGCTGACTCTTTCATAGAGTGAAAGTTAAAACTACCCATAGCCTCTAAAAAAAAAGTACATAAAGTTGTTGAGAGAGGCAAAGGCTCAAAAGCATGCCCTGAAATTCATGTTAGTCTAAATGGATGTATAAGAAACCAACATGAAAAATGATGTGTTTTATAAACATGATAACTTAGACACCTGCGTGTCACTTTGTCTTTATCCTCTGCATTTGCACTGTTGGGCTCCTTCTTTTCATCATAACCTAATATATATGGATTAACTTCATTGGCACCAAAGCTTTTATTATAACTTCTAATTCTTCTGCAGGGGATAGAGTTGGCACTTATTGATAAGGCATCTTAACCAGCTTGGGCTGCTATAACCAAATGCCATAGACTAGATGACTTAAACAATAGACACTTAATTATCCCAGTTCTGGTGGCTGGGAAGTCCAAGATCAAGGTTCTAGTAAATTCAGTTCTTGATGACAGCCCTCTTCAAGGGTTGCTATGGCTGCCATCTTGCTGTGTGCTTACCCAATCTCTTTGTATGAATGTGGAGGGAGCTCTGGTGTCTCTTCTGCTTCTCATGACAGTAATCCCATCATGTGGGACCCACCTTCATGACCTCCTCTAACCCTAATCACCTCCCAAAGACCACCTGCGAATGCCATCACATTGGGAGTGAATTTCGGGGGGACATAAACATTCAGTCCATAATATAAGGCTTATTGAATTTGGAGAGAAGATAAAAAAAAGGAGTTCCAAAAGCTGGCAAAAATTTGAAAAGTTGAATAAGAAGCAATTTTGTAAGGGTTGGAAAAGAAGACATCATATTTAGTGGATTTGTTACAGGGACTTCTCTTAAATAGCATTCAGTTGTCTATAACATAAATAGGTCCACTAATGGGGGATGTTGGAAATAAAGTCAAACTGAGGGATGTGGCCCCAGGATGCCTGTTTATTTGCTTTTACTTGCTTTGTCCTTTACTTTCTTCTCCTGATTTTTTATGCAGTACCATGGCATCTGTCTTAGTTATCTCTTGCTGTGAACAAATTGCTTTCCAAAACAATGGCCTAATAATAAACATTTATTATCTCACAGTTTCTGCAGGTCAGAAACCTATAGAAAATTGGGTGGTTCTGGCTTGATTTCTCTCATAACATGGCATTTAAGACGTCAGTCTGAGCTGCAGTCATCCAAAGCCTTGACGGAAGCTAAAAGATTTGCTTCAAGTGGTTCATTGGCTCATGGCTAGCAAGTTGGTACTGGCTCTTGGTAGGAGGCCTCAGTTCCCTGCCACATAAACCCTTTAACTCAAGAGCTGCTTAAGCATGCTCGTGACATGACAAATGATGTTACCCAGAGACATCAATTTGAGAGACAGCAAAGGGACATTGCAATGTCTTTTGTCTCCTAGTCTTAAAAAATCAAACTTCTTTATTTCTGCTAAATCATATTGTTTACTCGGGTCAGCTTTATGTGGGAAGAAATTATAAAGAGGCATAAATATCAGGAGGGAAGAGTCCCTGGAGAGCCATCCTGGAGCCTGGATACTGCACCATCTCTTCCATATCTAGAAGTCCAGAGATCATTCCTTAGCAATGGTTGGTCAATTCTGAAAGGTCACCACCCTTTACTGAAAATGAAAAAGGGATACTCTAAGACAATTTTTTTGGATCTTGTTACCTTTTGCTAAGAACCAGGCCTTAGGATAATGATGAAAAAGATCAAGCATACCTACTTTCCCCTTCTGTGTTAATTGTTTCCATCTTCTGTCATTCTTCATATTTTTGGTATGTGCTCAGACTTTCCTTCTGCTTTGTGGTTGACTAGAACTCCCCTGTCTCCTCTAATATCTGTCCTACTAAAATTTATATTTTCTTACTTATGCTTCTATTTAACACCTTAAATTCCTTCAATATTAGCTGAACTCAATTTGCTGAAATAAAGGAAGTTACTTGGTCAATTTAAGTGTATTTTACAAAGTTATCAATTATATGTGATTGGGCCTTCTCAATTTTTAGAGAATGTTCACTCACTTAAACTACTGAATTCTGAGATGTGGAATGAGATTGAGAGTCAATTAAGGACCCTTTAGATATTGATCATCACAATATATATGGTTTTAAAAACTTTTGTTTCAGGGTAGTATTAAGTAGTTTGTAGCATTCCAATTCTTTCTTTGAAATTAAAAAATAACTGTATCAAACCAAAATAAATTACAAACCCTATTTTTAAAAGTGTCAGGAGTTGCAGAAGCAAAGAGGACTAGAAGTATTGAAATGTTGGAGTTGGGAGACCTTTCACAGTTGAGCCCAGGACGTGCAGCTGCTTTTCCTTTGAAGCCATTTGCTGATTTGGGTTGTGGGCTAGAAGCTGGGAATCTGGGCTTGTGGGAGCAAAGGGTCGTTGCTTTGGTATAGTATAGAGAAAAGAGAACCCAGTAGCAGTCACAACAGGCTAAAGTTAAGGAAAAAAAAAAGAAAGAAAAAGAGAAAGAAAAACTCCCTGGAGATTCAAGGAGTCTCAACAATTGGATGGTTTACTCTTCTAGATATTTGCTATATTCCCAAGCTGCATCAGGTTGGAGTAATATTGCCTGAAAAAGTGAGTGAAAATCCCTGCATTCTCAAGATGCTTAACAGAAAAAACCCTTCTGGAGGCAGGACCCTGAGGAAATAAAATATAAGAATTGAAAGTTCTTAGAAGGCGTGATGAACTAAAACTGGTCTGCTGAAATCGTATTTTCCTAGGGGCACAAACCAATCTGAATACACTCGAAACCGTCCTGAATTTAGTGAACAACATCACCATATACACGCTCCCAAAATTTATCAAACCATGAACGAGATCATTTCTTTAAAAAAAATCAAACTTAGGCACATCATGATAAAAATAGAAGACAATGAGAAGATCATGAGTCTAGAAAGGGAAAAAACAAGTATTTTGCCAAAAATCTTTACATACACTCCAGACTGGCTTTACTTTAACTTTTCTTTTTGCAAGCCCTCCCAGAGCTGCTGGTATTGTTTGGAGTGTCAACAATCCCTCCAAAATTTAATTGGTGTGTGTGTCTTTTATGGGTAAAGCATGAGAAGAATCATGCCACTTAGAATGGGATGCACAAATGGGAGGTAACTTTGAGCAGGAGAGGGGTGAAATAAGATGAATTAAGCGAGAAAAGCCATTGGGTTCCCTGGTGGCATAGTGGCCAGGCTTCGGTCCTCTCAACGCTGTGGCCTGGGTTTGACTCGCAGCCAGGGAACCAACCCCCCGCCACCACCACCCCCCAAAAAAAAGAAAAAAAAAGGAGAGAGAGAGAAAAGCCAGGGATGGTAGGATCTGAGGAATGTAACTTTTTTCACCATCACGTCAGTACAATTTTAGTCTACCCACCTGGGGAATGAATTCATGGTTCTCAATCTTACTTGGAGTGACTTCTTTGAGAAGCTCATATAAATAATGGACAGAAAGAAAATTTTAGTCAGTTTTGGAAAGGAAGAGCGTGCCATCTTTAGAATTAGGAAGGGTCAAGAACTTCAAATCGTAAGTCCTAGTGAAAATTCTATAGACAATTGGCCTTGAGAAGAGGGTGCTATAAAAAAATGTGTCCTGCTCCATTCAGAGTTATCTTAACATTAAGATCAGGTATGTAAAACATGGACTTGTCATTCAGAGCCCTGATGAGACTGACATCCTCTCCACAGAGGTCAGTTGATATAGAAACTGCCATGGCCCTATTGAAATTAATCTATGCTAAATGAATCTGATCTCTAAAATTTGTGTCCACCTAATAATAATGATGTTGGTTATACATTGCAAGCCTGTGGGGGACAGACAACAATTTTTAAATGCTGACTTTATTTAGTTTCTTTAAAGACAATGTGAGCAACATGCAGACTTACTTGAGGGGTTGTTTGCATAATGATGAATCGAGATTTTTGCATCGTACTCCATGAATATCAGTAACACGAATAGAGTTCTGGGAATAAGGACAATGCAGATTGTGATGCTTGGGATAAAGAATGAGGTCATGAGTGAGTCTCTCCACGTCCTTACTGTCCCTCTGACTACATAGAGAACTGACTGTGCAGGGGCTCTTGTAGCTCAAGGGACGGGAAAGTCACCACGATCTGTTTTAGTTTGTGTTTTGTCCAGTAGCTGATACATGCTATAACCATTGGTATCTTGATTTGCTAGTTGAAGAGCCTGAGGACAATCTTTTATGGAAACAATTTTGTAACAACTATTGGAAACTCAACTCCTGCCTAAATATTTGTCTACAGATTTACAGATATCAGCAACAAAATTGGGAACTCCTTAATACTGATCCTTAAAGATAAACTTTTATGAAAATTGAATGTAAGTTTCAAGACAGGTTCTATTTCGTAGGTCCAAATAATTTGCCCTGGACATCACCTGGACATAAGATTTCAAGTGAAAGGCAGGGAATGGGGAGCAGCAACAACCTGGAGTGGAATGTATCCTTCCATACCCAATTCCACTGGAAATTCCATCCTACTTGTTCCCAGTACCTATAAGATGTGGCTCTTGAACTCAAGATGCCAAGACCTAATGCAGACAAAACCTCATCCATGCATTGTGAGGACAACCTATGACCAGATGTGTTCTTTATAGTTACAACCCAAACACAGATGATAAGAAAGCAGGTTAATTAAGTCGCTAATGGAGTATACACAGGTGTGTAGTGTGTGCTAACTGAAAGCCAACCAATGATAATTATGAAATGGAAGAACTGATTATAATAAAACTTAATTATTTTATTTAATCTGGTTTTCTTATAATCCTGGAATCCTAAAGGCGTATCTTTGCCTCCTCATTTGAAATAAATCAGAGTTCGCACTTTTGAAAGTAATACTGAAAGTCTATTTGCTAAAAGAAAAAATGTTTGTCCTGTAAGAATAAATGACCCAAAAGAACATTACATAAGGGTGTATTAGTCAGCTCAGGCTGCCATAACAGAATATCATAGACTGAGTGGGTGGCTTAATCAACCAAAATGTATTTATTTTTTTTCGCTGAAGAAGAAGGTGAGGGATTAGGTGGAAAAGGGACAGGAAGCAGGGGGCTGAGAGCTAAAAGGAAATGATGATGTAACAGTTCTTCCTCTGCTGAGTTGCATTGTATTAGCGTGAGTCATTTTAGTTGTTGTCCATGTATAGTATAAAAAAGTTCATGAGCCTTTAGTACTATTGTTGAACTGGAGTATCAATGATAAAGGAGGGGATGTTACAACATGGCAGAGGTACACACCACCACAGGATACACATGACACATTCCCGGAGTGGGTTCACAAGAATAAAAAGATTTAGGGGAAATGTATTGTAAACCAGGGCAAATTTGGGTTTTAGAATAAAATTCTAGATAAGAACTTATACAGAATTAGAATGAAAACTATGTAAGAACTTCTAAATAAAACTTCAAAGAAATTTTGCTTTCCTGATAAACATTTTGGCTGCACTGCCAGATACCTATTAAGTTATAAATTTATTTTACAATGGTGTGGCGGATATATAGGGGAACTCTATTTACCTACCCTGTGTATTATCAATGGGGACTAAATGTCCCTAAGGAGGCAAAAATTATTTCTTTAGGGGCAGAAAAATCTTAACTGTTACAATGGTTTATGACCCTCCAAAAAGGCTAAAATATATAAATAGATGCACTGTGCACTGTTATTAACTCGTGGGAGGAATTAAGAAAAAAATATCTAAAATGTCCCTTTGGCAGAGGCAATAATAAAAAATAGTTGAGAATCACTGATGTAGTCAGATCAATCACTTGACTTTATTTGGACTAGTTCACTTTAAATTTGTTATTCTCAGGGTAGCAAGTAGATTTTTCATCTATCAGTGCTATACATAGTGGAAGCTATTATAGAGACATCTGTAGGGGAGAATAATAAAGAATGATTGATATTGTTAATAACATTTGTGAGAGAGGAAGTGAAGTCACTGCATGTGGATTGATCTAAAAATGACAACAAAACAAAATAAAACAAATCTATAGACCATGGAACTTTTGTTTTTATTGACCACAAATATTTTATAATTATGACTTCTTATTAGATGTTTTACTGATTAGAAATTGGAGAAAAAAATTAAAACTTCATTGGAAAATTATTTTTTTTTATAACTGAGAGGCACTGAATTAACATAAATGGAGAGAGAAACGTCCCACTAAATAAAGGCATTAATATTTAATCTTTAGAGGAGTGAAAATGGCTCCATGTTGATGAATACATTTAATTGGGAAGCAATATCCAGCCTATGGAATTGCTAAGTCATTAATAAAAGTAAGCTAGAACTGTACTGGTGCCAGTACTGGTTCTCAAATCATTTCTCCTCTTAATTTAGCCCAACTTTTTAGCATAAATGTAGTCAATGGTATTACTTCTTTCCTTTTAGAAAAACTATGCCATTTAAAGGACTCTTAAAGATTA
Source organism: Lyroderma lyra (assembly GCA_004026885.1). Lineage (NCBI taxonomy): Eukaryota > Metazoa > Chordata > Mammalia > Chiroptera > Megadermatidae > Lyroderma > Lyroderma lyra. The sequence continues at coordinate 37,468 of PVJL010009091.1, read as the reverse complement.
GTTGCTTAATTCTATTGGTTTGATTTGCAGTTGGAGCACGCTATCACCATTTTGCCTATGCAGCCTGATGAACCAAATCGCTTTGACAACTCTGTACAGCTTGAGTCACAAGGGGTTTAGAAATAGGCTGCTTTCCAAACCTAATCTTGAGAAATGCTTTCTCTTCTGAAGACATGACTTATAAACTTGAAGTCTCTTTATTTCCCTTATTGGTCTTTGTGATTTGTCTGTGCCATTCAGTTTAATAGGGGGCAGTATGTGAAAAGGGACTGTCCCTAATTTGGTCTTTACTCCCAGGTTGGCTCCTGTGTCTAGTGGTAAATTTTTATGGAACACACTAGAGAAAAGGCTGAGGGCTCATCATCTTCATTATGCTCAGGCTGTTGCTTCTCCTGCCCACGAGGCTCCAAATTAATGAACGCTCGGTCAACTCAGGTTATAGGCTTCAGACAGAGAACACTTTCCTTATAGAAACTGTATTCTCTTTCATCTACGATGAAACAAACAAACAAAAGATAAAAAAGAACCTGACTAGATTTATACAGAAGTTTTGTTTTGTTTTTATTGTTCTTATGTTTTGTTTTGTTTGTTTGTATTTTGTTTGTTTGCTTGTTTTGTTTTGCTTTGCTTTTTGGATAGCGTGCCGTTGATAATGGCAACAAGCAGCTACATGCTATTTCTTCCAATGGGCCTGGGGGACACATCTGCCACTATAATCACAGCAGGCAATTGTTTGACCAAACATTTTACCCTGGAAAAATTAGAGTCACAGCTTAGTGGATGACAGTATATGTGTTTTTTCCATCTGCTGTCTGACTAAGTGACATACATATTTTATATTTTAACTCATACTACACATATGTGTTTTGGAAATTATAGATTCTATTGCCAAACATAAGCAATTTGAACTCAGCACACTACAAGATAAAGAGACCTGAACTGACATTTGAACTTAGAAAAATGTTGAACTTCCAGGTCCTTCAAGAGGTAAGAAAATCCTTGCTTTTTGCTGTGTAATAAATCTGGTATTTGAGTCTTGGCAGGATGAAGTTAATCTCTCTGAGTCTTAGTTTTGCTAGTAAACTGTCAATGCCATAAGGACAAGGATTACATTTGCTTTATGCAATACTAGAATTTCAGCATCTGGTGCAGTGCAAAAGACATAGTAGGGATTTAATAAATATTTGTTCAATTAAATTCAATTGGGTATGCCATAATTCTAAATAATGTAAGAGAGTTTAGCAAAGCTAATTTCTTTGGTCATATCAGCTGTGCCAATTCAAAACTAAATGTTTGTCTATTTTATAGCATTACATGAGTTTTTATGCTTTGTGACTTCCTTTATTCCACTGATAAATTTTAAGTTGTGCCTTTAACACCTCCTTTATCCAGATTTTCCTTATCCCTCTTGTCGATGTCTTTTACATCCTCACCCCAAGTTCTTTTTTCAAGCAGTCTGTTAGTTTTAATATATATAAAAATAATACATAAAAATAGTAAAAAAGAATAAAATGACACAGAAGAGCTTAAGAGAATAAAACAACTGTCTCTTGTTTCAACCCTCCCACATTTGTTTGGGTCCCTAGAGGCAACCTTTTTTAGCTGTTATTTTAGATCTTCTAGTAGTAGTTACCCTCCAGTGCAGGCAGGAGATTTCATTCAAAATAACTAAGTAAGAAACCATGTTTTAGTAAAATAGCCTCCTTTTCCCCTTTATCTTCTCAGCACCTAGAGTGCCTGGTACTTCATTGGCTCTGAGTACTAAATATTTTTTAAATATATTTTTAAAAATATGACAAAGAAGCCTAGCAAAAGGAAAATGTGTTCTTTTTTCTCCCCAAAGCAGTACCAATTATCTTAAGACAGAGAACACCTAGGAAGCCAGAGGACAAAGGAATAAAAAATTTCCACCAGGTGACATTCTTCCTTAGCTCTTATCAGACTCATCACAATTTAATACAGTGTAGCCCCTACCCTTCCACAAGTGTAATTATGCAACATGAAATGAGGCTTTCCCATTTTTTTTTTTTCTTTTTGGTATGTGGGTAGCTCCCTGGCTGGGAATTGAACCCAGGCCGCAGCACTGACAGTGCCAGTGCCGAAGCCTTAAGCCACTACACCATCAGAGAACTCCCTAATTCTATATTTTTAAATAAAAAAAGGTTAGTAGCAAAAGCATGTCCAAGTGTATAGTTTTGAATGGACTTGCAATAGATAAAACGTGTTTTTACATTTTTGTTCACACTGAACTGGAAATTTGCTAATCCTCCAATATCACTTCTTATATGAATAGACCCTTCAAAAAGAGGTAGTCTTATACTGATGGTTATACTCTTTTAGCATTACTAGTTTTATTTTGTTTTGTAACTTATTGTCCTTCCCACCATGAAATTTTATTACAATTTTGCATTTAATAAGAGTAACTATTCTAAATTTTGTGCTAGATGCTATATAAACAGAGGTATATTCAGAACATAAAGAAGCTCGATACATGTTTGAGTAAATAAGTTAACAGATGAATGGAATTGACACCTGTAAGAAACCCTCTTGTAATTTGTAAGCAGACAGTGCTATTTGAGGACTGGGTGGGGTGAGTGGTAGGTCCATTGCAGATGTGTCTCAGAATGAGACTCCTATTCTTTACCTTATTAGTCTGTAGAAATGTATTGGTGTTTCTATCTTACTGTGTATTGTGTACTTTTGATTCATTTGTATGCTAGTTTTGAAACCCACTATCATTTTCTTGGGTGTGCGGCGGGGGGGGGGGGCGGTCCAGTTCAGTGTGAACAGTAGGTTAGACACTGATGGCAGAATCTGGGACTGGATTTCTGTCCTGGCCATATGTATCATAGGAAACATCACCCCTTGGATTCATAACAAAGGGAAAGTGGGTGGAAACAAAGGAGAGTTCCACTCTGTAGGGCAAATCTGTCAGTGCCAGGAAGATATATGATTCCTATTTGCCTTCAAGGTATCAGAGATTGTTCCAAATCCTAAAACCTGAAACCATTGCACTTCAACATAACTAGGCCAGAGTTGCCCATATATACCTAGCAATTAACATATGAAATTTCTATTTAGTATAGGAAAAATATTTTCTTGATTCCATGGAATCTCAAATGTTAACAGTTATTTTTTTCAGTTCATTTATTTCCAAATTTCATATCACATCCAAGCATGTAAAAGCTTAGGATATGGAAAAGCAGAAAGCCTTATAAAAATATTTTAGTAAACTGTCTAATTCTGTCTAGTCATACGTCCTAAAATGAATTTTAAAGTCACCATGTAATTATCAGTGCACTCCAAGTCAGAGCAGAAATAAGAAGAGCTTGAAGGGAAATGCTCCATTTGGGTATACTTTCCAAGAGAAAGAAGCAAAACCTCAATTTTGGGAGCACTTTGAAAAGCACTGTCACAGACTGAAGTTTTCTGTGAGTTACTGTAGTCTTTCAACTCATGCCCTACATGCTATGCTATCAAAAGAAGGAGTTTCCAGCCCACACTGATAAACTGTGGCCTCCAAGAACTGATATCAGAGACCCAAAAGCAACGCAAAATTTCAGAGCAAGTGCCATTTCAAAAAAGCCCCTTGCTGCTTGTAAGATATCTACAGCAAAGAAAATATGTTTGCTGTATCTCATAAAAATACAAGCCGGTTTTATATGACTGTGAATCCTAAAAATATATAGCCGAGGATGTGCTAACATAAACCCAAAGGCAAAATGAGCAATAAGAAGTTGCTGTAAATACACGAGCACATGCTGCCTCCTGTTAGCTTCTAAAGGAATTACGGCAGCTCATTTTCCTAAGAAATAAATTATTGGTCTTGCTGGGCTTCCAAATCTTGGACTGGAATACTTTGATCTCCTCTTAACCCTGTTGAAGGAAATTCTCTGTGGCTCACATTCTATGAAGAGGTACAAAACAGAAGTGAGGTTTAAAAGGATTGGCCAACGATGAAGTAATGGGTTAAACATAGAACGGTACCTAGCAGAGTCCAAGGATGCTTTCCCAGGGTAGGTCATGTTTTCACACCTGCTTTCAAATCTGAGCTCTCACTACAGTCACTGAGTTACCATTTGATGGTTGAGGAAATGAAGTGCTAAAGCATGGAGAGGTGAAATTGTTTACTCAAGGAGACCTTGCTGTTAATCTGTGATTGAAACCATTATTAGAATGCAGTTTTGACCCCTAGTCCACTTGTATTTACTGTAACATCTCACCTAATTCACTTCATTTAAACAGCAGATCACTGAGGTTGTCCCAGACATTCTGGACAGAATTTTATAGTGAGAGAGATACAGTACCTGTCCTCAGGAGGGTATCAAAGGGCAAGGTAAAAACAAGATGGACATTGAATTACATGTATTTAAGTTGAAACTCCACCTCTAAAACTTAGTATGAGACAAGCAACTCAACCATCTGTACCTTAGTTTTCTTGTCTTGTCTTTACAAAAGAAGATGTTTGCAGAGCTGTCTTAAGGATCAGAAATAACACATCAGAAATGTTCCGCAGGTGTCTGGCACACAGCAATTAATGTCTTCTCATATTATTAATGGAGACTATGCCAAGTAAACACATTACCATAAGGCCAGGAAGAATAAAATGAGTGCCCTAGGAAAATACACTGAGTGCTATGGGCATTTCATATATCAAAAGGTATACTGTGGAAAAGGCTACTAGATACTTCTTTTACAATCAAAGACATTAAAGAACTGAAAGAAATCTCGTTTCTCATCCTACTACCCTTAGGTCATTTCCTATCACCACCGCAGGACATGGGCTATTTTACCTGTCACCATCTCACATCTGATTCCTTATATTATTTCTTATTTATACACATAACAGACTCTCAACGTCATTTCTTGAGTTTTATGAAAACTGTCTTAGCATTATAAAGATTTATTGGGACACATAAGAAAAACACTAATAATATTATTTGATACAGTCCTCTTTTCATTCTCTATACACATCTGTCTTCAACATTATGTACTCGTAGGTGTATTTGCTAATATTATATTGTAGAGAAGTATTTGTGGTATTAATATCCTCCCTGAATATTAATTTATTTCTGAAAGCAATCCAAATGTATGAGGATAAGTTCCTCTAATGCTTTCATAGCTTTCTATTTTGTTAACAGCTGTTGATGCTCCATGAAAGACTTAAGCTACACATTTAGTTTTTAGTGTATTTCTCCACTTACAATAATTTTTTGCTTTATTGCTCATTACTAATAATATTTGCATAATATAATTTTTATCATTTTAATTTTTTTATTTTTCTCTGAATCTTATTCCCTACACAGAGTTATAACCTTCCATTTGTAAATTTTCTTCAAAGTTGTGAAATCTATTAGGAATCTAAGACACTACTGATAACCAGGAAGTTAAAGGTTTCTTAGAAGTAGATAAACTTAAAACCACAGACTTATATACATAAAAAAATACCACTTTTTGAGATTAAAATTCAAATTGGTGAGGAGAGAATAAGCAAACAGTATCACATCAGTAAACCATTTTGACAGAATTTTATATTCCTATCACAGAGCTTTTTGGAAATCTATCAAAATGTTGTAATTCTCTTCCATGATGCAAGGGCTGTGATGTGGGAGGGAGGGTCTGGTTCCTTCCTCAACTCTACCTCCTTATACCACAGGCTGTGTGGTGTGCTTGTTCAGATATATACATGTATCAGAACAGCAAATGCCAGGCACATACGGAACTTCCAATAATTGTTAGTAATTATTTCTTTTTAGCATTTTGATATTTTGAAACAGCCATAAAGTAGTTCCTTTAAGTGCAAAGGTGAAAGTTCTTGACTTAATAAGGGAAGAAAAAATAATATGCTAAGGTTGCTAAGATTTATGGTAAGAAAGAGATTTTTACTTGTGAAATCGTGAAGAAGGAAAAAGAAATTTGTGCTAGCTTTGCTGTCACACCTCAAACTATAAAAGTTATGGGCACAATGTGATAACTGCTTAGTTAAAATGGAAAAGACATTAAATTTTTGGGTGGAGGACATGAACAGAAAATGTGTGCAAGTGATGGCAATGTGCAATGTGTGAGTCGATACAAAGACTTCAGCAATGGGTCCCCTGAAATGAATGACACCAAGCAACTTACTGTCATTGATCATGTTAAAGACATTTTATTATCTTTTGTTTTTATTGCTTTACTTTCTGGAACTACACCACGCTGCAGGTTTCTTTTGTGTATTTATGTCCCTAAGACGTAGAAACAATCGTTTGTCTAAGAAATCCTGGATCCTTTTACTGGAGAATGGTATTACAGACCAAGCTCTGGGTGTTAGGTGTGCTCATTACAATTGGCCTTGTCTATCGGTCCTCTTAACTGGCAGAGCGAGAGCGAGCGAGAGAGAGACAGACAGACAGACAGAGAGAGGGAGAGGGAATGTGTGTGTTTGTGTGTACCTCTCCTTAAAAAAAGTCATTTTCTGGACTTCCCTGATGGTGTAGTGGCTTAAGGCTTCGGCACTGGCGCTGTCAGCACTGCGGCCTGGGTTCGATTCCCAGCCAGGGAGCTGCCCACATACCAAAAAGCAGAAAAAAAAAAAAGTCATTTTCTGTCTTATACTGCAGAGTAATTACTATATGAGTGCTGTCTGGAAAAAATCCAGCCATAAATGTCTCTATTTTGCATATTCCATGGCTGGATACTTTCCAGACAGCCCTCATATGTCAGGATCTTAAGTTCATATTACCTCTCATGGAAATAAATTGTACCATTAACATCATTTTCAAAATGAGATTGTATCTCTGTATCATATTTTGTTTTCCCTTATAAACTATGAGAAATTGATCCACCGAATCAGTGCTATTTTAAATAAATTATTTACTTTTCTCCTCAGATCTGAGATGACAAAAGAGGAGAAATGCCCTGTTTTGTTATCCCCTTTGAAAATACGCCTTCAGTAGTTTTTGTCTCCAGCCCTGAATGGTTAATGGCTATGCTAAATATTTCTCTTTATCATGGAACCTTTGTATAACAAAAGCAGCAGATCAATGAATGGATGCACTCTATGCCAGAAAAAGAAAAATCTTCTCCAAGCATGTTGTCAAGGTAAATGATGACAGGACAGAAGGAAGAGTCCCTGGATCCAGAGGGAATAACAACAGAGGTCTGGGACCAACAAAGATTTAGGAATAAACCACAATAGCAAGTAAATGAGCCGCTGCCGTGACCGGAAGTGCATCAGTGATGACGGAAAGATGGGAGACGTGATGCCACATTTCGGAGGGGAAAAAGGGTGTCAGTGGCCCAGATAAACTGCTGCTCCTGGAGCCCCTGCTTGTATTAGAGAATTAGTGGGGTAATATGCCAAGAGAAATGAAATAAAAACCCCAATAACAGAATGACTTAAAGTGATGTCCGTATTAGATTCCTTTATGTTTTCCGTTTCTTCATTTGGGGGATAAAAAATTCAGTTACCCAGATAGTCACCATTTCAAGATCAGGAAACCCAAATATAGATTTGCAACTTTTCCTAAATTACAATCGAACTTAGTTTTCCAGGTGTTTGCTTATGGACTATGCATATAAATCAGGGTAGTTTCTTTGCTATTATGAATGCATCTTTAGGACACTTCTTGAACTGAATTTAAATAGAGAAGTGATGAAATAAATTTCCATTTTTGACTTTTTAAATTCTAACTCATGCAGATGACATTTATCACTTCTGATGGCCTCCTTTTCAGTTTTCAATTTGTTGGAAATGAGTGCCTCTAAAGCTAAACCAGTGGTTTCACCAGGGTCATTAATATTTGCATTTAATGACTTCTCTTTGAATATCAAATTGAATGCTTTTCAAATGACTCTAAATGACAAGCTTACGGACTGTGCTTGAAAAATTCCAGGGTCTTTGGGAGGGTCAGGTGGTTTCTAAACTAACAAGATGCAGCAACCCTGGGCTGTGTTGAGATGTCCAGTGACCTTACACCCTCAGCTTATTCAAAGTGGATGAGACTGGGAATGAGGGAAAAATCATTTCAAAACATGTGGTTTATCTTTAAAGTCAGTTATGGCTGTGATTTTTCCTGCCTTTTACATTAGTAAGCCTTGGCATGTGTATTAAACAATACTTGAACCCATTACAGAAGCAGAGAGAATGGATTCAAGACCCTCTATGAGGTATCATATGTCTTACATGTATTATAACTTACCTTCACAACCATAGTTCACCGTAAATTTAATTGCTCCCATTTTACAGATAAGGAAACTGGCTCATGGAAGTTAAATGATTTACCCCCAACTCTGTAATGGTCCCAATACCTATTTGCTTTTCTTTATATGCCAGGGATAGTTTAATCCCAGTCAAGAGTTTTATTCCATATTTTTGGCAAGTGGACAGAAAACATTTTCCTAGTTTCCCACTAATAGACATGATGTTGCTTTTCACCAGCACTTTTTAAATGATTGCCTTTTCTTTCTGGTTTATAATGAAGTAATCATGTTGATGGCAAGTGGAGGAGGTAAAGATTATTAAATTAATAACACAAAAGGTACTAAATTACTAGATCTCACCTGTAATAGCTTTTGCATTTTGTTTTAAAAACCATATTTTAGGGAGTCATAAATTTAAACTTCACTAGAACAACACCCTTGACACTACTAAGCTATTCTGTTTTAGCAAAAGAAAAGAATTGGTACCTAACCAATTTTTAAATATCAATGATCCTTTTGTACAGTATTTTATTCATTGCCTTTGTTTTGTTTAAAGCTCTTACAGATTTTTATGAGTATTCGAATCAGTATAGAAACTAGAACTAAAACTCGTTTGATCTTTGGGAAACTTTTGTTGATGAACTCTTGATTAACTTGATAATAAATAATACACTAGCGTGAAGAGATTTTTCTGTATATTTGGACTTAAACAGTGTAACTGTCACCTAATAAATTGATCCTTTTTGATAAAGCACCAGTAACAACTGCCTGATGAACAACATCATGGTTGAGGAGACTTAGCATCCTTGCTCTTGGAGGAGTTACAGCAAAGATGAGTGAAATTAGAGAACAGGAGTGAGAGGAAGTTTATCAGGATGACGTAGGGCAGTACAGCCTGGCAGAATAGATGACCACCTGACATCTGACTACTGAAGAATGGAAAAGGAGAGGACATGGTGTTAGAGAAGGGCAGAGGGGTTCTCAGGGAATCCAGTTGAAGATAAATCCCTGACAAGGAGCATTAGAAAAGAGTCCTAAGATTTTTTTAACCTTAAAACGAGAGCCTCCTGCAATTTTCAAAGGGACCAGTCAGTTTTAATTCGCAGGCCCAGGTGGAAAACTGATTCTTAAAATGAGGATTTTACTTTTAACAATTAAAAACACAAGCAACGCAGCAAAATGTCAGGGATGGGAAGAGCACTAGACAAAAGCGACCCCTTTTGGTGTTAAGCTAAATTTCTGAACTCTTTTCTCAGTCAACGTGGTCTAATTTTTCTCAGCAGTTTTTAAGAGTGCCACAATTTTGATAGTCTACAGAGACACAGACATACAAAGAGCAGTAAAAATTGGAATCTTACCAATTGCAAACAGTATTTCCTAAAAGAATATCTTCATAACTGCAGCCTTTCTAGACATCCCCACGAACCATCATCGTTCATGTCGAGACTTAGTCATAGGAGCACAACTTTGGGACTTCAGCTTTTTAGATTCGAATTCATGTTCCTGTCTGTAGACAAGCTGTTCACATTCTCGTCCTCCATTTCCTCATCAGAAAAAAAAATGTACCATTATAATTCTTACCTCCAAAACTGTGGGAGTGATTTTTCTTTTTTTCTTTTTTTTTTTTTTTTTTGCTTTTTGGTATGTGGGTAGTTCCCTGGCCGGGAATCGAACCCAGGCCGCAGTGCTGACAGTGCCAGTGCCGAAGCCTTAAGCCACTACACCACCAGGGAACTCCTGATTTTTTAAAAAATATGTGTACAGTGCTCATCACAATACTTGACAAATAATTAACACTCACTTGATGAAAGCTGTAACTATTGATGATACTATGGGTTACCCTTTCCACTCAGAGGAAATGCTAGATGCAGTGACAATCTAAGGCTGCGGACTTTATGTATATGGGCTCAAATTATGACTCCATTATCTAATAATTCTATGACCATGGATAGCAAGGACTTCAATTCTGTGGTTAAAATTTTCTCATGTATGAAATGGTATTTATGAATAGCCTATTTCACAGAAATGTCTAAGTGATTGCCGATGCTCATGTACTTAAGGCATTTAGCATTGTGCTTGTCAGGTATTATAGTTAGGAGTTCAAACTGCTAGCTATTTTATATATATATAAAATAGCTATTTTATATATATATATATATATATATATATATATATATTGGGGGGGGGGGTAGTTCCCTGATTGGGAATCAAACCCAGGCCATGGTGTTGCCTTCCAATTGCCAACCTGTCTGTCTTCTCCTCCCCACCCCCATGCATTCCCCATGACATCCTAAGGCAGGAGCTAAACGTGTAGGCCACGGGGGCATGGAATGCCTAGGAGACAGAACTGACCCTCTCTTGGGGGTACTGTTCCTCCCTCACTTGCACACCTCACATCACCCTGTATGACCCCGGAGGATGGCTGGTTAGTCAGTGACAGGTAACATTCCTCAAGGGAGGAACAACCTAAGACAGGCACAGTTGCATCGGGGCCATCAGGAGAGAGCCTGGGCTCTACAGAGGTGAGGCACAGCCCCTCACCCTCTCTGAGGTTAAACACCTACCCCCTGGCTGCCTTGTGCCCTATGCTGCTCCAATGATGACCTGATAGAACAATATCGTCATGTTTCCTTAGAGATGACTTGGATATTGAGACAGCCCCCTGGGGTGGTTTTAGTACACTGAGTCCTTGGGGCTATGTGTATGTGTAAGGGCACAATATGTGCTAGAACACAATGGGGACTTTCAGAAATAGCCATAAGGCATGATAATCACAGACCTTGGAAAGAGGAAGGTTTTACTTCCCCATACAAGTTTCACTTCCTCATTCTATCCAACGATAAAAGCAACGTGTTGGACTGATTCAGGGCTCTTTCAGTCCATGAGACTGGAGTCCCTTGGCCCTGTTTATAGTATATTTTTGGCTACTGCATTTCTTCCCTTTGTGCTGCCCTTCTTGTGTTCCCAGTGCCTGTCTCGTACTGGACATGACACCGTGGCGTTGAGAGCACTGAAGCCCAGCCACTACACCACCAGGGAACCCCTAGCAATTATTGAGACAAGTAACAGTCCCGGACAGATAGATAGCTTTCTTGCTTACTTTTAAACACTTAAACAAAAGTACTTGCAGTAACTTAAAGACAAGAAAAGTTCCTTCATCTTTCAAACTCTTAATATACTATTTATGATAATAAAAAAGAACTTTAAAAATAGTGCTGCCTTCAAATTCTTGAATCTTCCTCTGCTTTTGCTCATATTGTCCTCTTCTACACTGAAAAGCAATTCAAAATTTCTAGGCACGTTTTTGATTCAGGTGATATTTAGAGGTCATGACATGCCTGTTTTATATCTTCCCATTTTTAACTCCCAGTGAATACATACTTTCACTGATTCCTACCTTGTGTTCTCACTAATCTCGTTCCCTCTCTTCCTGTTTCTCATCCAATCCTGTTCTCACAGCACCTCTCTGAGAAGTAAATGCCACCTCAAAGTAAAATCTGATAAAACTACAGACGTTGACCCTCTCAAAGACATGTGCATTCAAACTGGGATTAAAATCTTGAACTGAAGGGGGAAAAGTAACTGTAATTCAACAAAGAGATGAAATTCAACTACTTAGCTGCAGGAGGGGAAGCACTAGTCCTTTCTAATAGTTTCTGGAAATTGTGTCTGTGTCTAAAACTGAACCTGTCTAGGGAAGTATAAGAATAGGATCAGAAGTGTGTGATAGGGAGGGGATAAATGGTCAGAGAAGATACCAAATGACTTGATGCCTTGCTTCATTTTCTGTCTTCCAGTCTCCATTCATTACTATTTTCCTGCATAGCCTGGGTCCTAGGTTTGAATCCTATTTCCATCATTTATTAGATGCTAAATATAACAAGTCAAACAAATCTTCTAATCCTCAGTTTTCTTACCTGTCACAGGTTTATTTCTAGTGTTCTATTGGGGAGCAAATTTTTGGAGGTATATGAAAGCAGTTTCCAAATACTAGCCTTGGTAATTATTAAGACAGTGTTTTTCTGATCTGACCCAGGTACACCTATATATCTAGACCTCAGTCTTTCTACTTAGAAGCTAAACTCTTGCCCTCCATACTCTCAGAGAAATTAAGAAAATGCCTTTGTCAAGTGTGTCACAATAACTTCAGACTTCAACGATCAAACTAAACATCGTTAACAATGGGTGTAATACTTTGTTTGAAAACACATGGTTGTCAAAAGCTTGGCCAGCGCTCCACTTCTCACTTATGTTATACTATTTCCAGTTATTAAAAAATTAGATTATTTCTTTCTCCTTACTTTTGTTCAAGAAACTCGAAAGAAGCTCTCGTGATACAACTGTAAGGAAGGAGTTGCTTCAAACTGAGAAGCAGCTTCGCTAGGTGGAAGGTTATGGAAGTAGGTAGAGGTTCATGTGCATTTAACTTCCTCTGGACTGGCCAGCCCATTGCCGAAATTTTTTCACCTGGCTTTCACTGCAGTTTACAGGCTTTTGGTTTTTTTTTTTTTTTTTTTTTTGCTTTTTGGTATGTGGGTAGCTCCCTGACTGGGAATCGAACCCAGGCCGCAGCACTGACAGCGCCAAAGCTGAAGCCTTAAGCCACTACACCATCAGGGAACTCCCTCACTGCAGTTTAGGCCTGTGCTGTACTAAGGAAGAGTAAGCAAAGTCATGAATTATCCTCAGTGTATACGTGTAATCAAGGGAGTGACTGCTTTCTGGATTTTTAATTAGATTTGGACTTATAAAGAATGTTTAATTTTACACTTTTACACAAAGGAGACAATTTTGAGTGGAAATGCCTTTGACCAAGGCATTAATGTAATAATGAAATTTAAACCAGAATCAAGTTTAATGGAATTTCCAACTCCTTCTTTTCCTCTCATACATAATGAGTATCCATTTGTTATTTAAACATATCTAGCTTATTCTCTTCAGTTCTGGTGAAAGACGGTGAAGGCAGTCTCATAACACTGTCAGAAATCTTAAATTACCCAGTCATGCTCCTTATTTAGCAGATGAGGGGAATGATGCTCAGAAAAACTAAGAAAAAGGCTTTGTCCAAGGTCACACTGATGTGTGTTGGTACAAGCCATGCAATGCCTAACCACTTTCTTTGAGCATCTCCTGTGGCCTCTGTCCCTTTCAATCATGTCCTTTCCTTTTCAGCTCTGGTCTGGTGATGTCATCAAGCTCTCTGAATTTTCAAATTCTTTGAGATGATGTACCATACTTAGTTACTTTCCTTCCTTTATCTCTGTCAAGAGATATTTGTCCCTTGTTTCCTTGATTTATTTCCTTGATTTATTATTTCCTTATAAGGAATTAATGGATGATGTTGGATTGACATACTCTCATTGCTACCAAATAACACAGTTCAGTGTTTTAACTTGAAGGATTGATGACTCATATATGTCCTCAAATGACTTAAAATATTAATTCTCATAGCATCCTTCAGGTAACTCTCAAATACCATCCAATATTTTTCTGTTTCTTCTAGTTGCAGGTTCAGCAGTCTGCATTCTCTCTAAGGTATAAAGAAAACTATTCTACATCTACTCCATTTCAATGTTCAATAAAAATGCGTGGACTTGTTCATAAATAATTTTTTATTTCTTTATCAATGAAGCATAATCAAATCCTGAAAATTCAGTCAAAACCCTAAATTAATTAAAATGGATGCTTAGGTTGTAAGCAATGAGGAGTTGTATTAAATAACTTTATTTCTTGATAGAGTTTGCCTTTCTTAATTCTTTTAAAAAATTAACCAATGAGAAAAATGATTCAAGGTAGGGAGGAGAAATGTTAAGCATTCCTTAGGGAAAAGAAGGAAAAGGCTACTATTCATAAACATTGGCAAAGATCGAAGAAGTAGTGCATTTAGGGAAAGTTTCTACCCAATGTAAAGTTAAGTCAATACGAGAAATGTAGTTATATACAGGATAAATAATAACCAGTAGAGGCAATACAATGGTTGTTAACATATTGGATTGTTGCATAGTTATTTATGAAATTAATTGAATACAAGGATATAAAATGCAGATAGAACACTGAGGGAAAAGTGATTTTATTTACATGTGTGTTATTCTGGAGGTATAAAATTCCATGCCTTGGATTTACACTTCTGGGAACATGGAATAGTTTACATTTCCCTGTGCATCCCCGCCCCCCCCTTAACAATGAGAACATCAGGACATTATGTACAAAATAAACATAACAGCCTGAACCATAGAGATTCTGGGGGTCTGAGGAAAAACACATTTGTTGTGCTCTCTGGGTTTTGTTTCTCTTCTACATTCCAGACTTGGAGCTAAAGGAGTCAGCAACCTAGAAACACCCACGATGCAGACAGAATATGTCCTCCAAAAAGCCTTCCCTCTCCAGCCAAAGGGACAGGGAGGGGGCAGTGCAGCATAACAGAAAACATTCAGCAATATTGGTCTTACTATAAACAAACACCTGGTCTTTTCCCTCCATGAGGCAGTAAGGAGGTAGTGACCACTTTCCCCTGCCAGAAAAAAACAGCTAAAAAAAGTAGGTTATAATACAAAACAAGCAGTCATCATAAGAAGCATGAAGCTCTCAAATTGTATCTAAAAAGACACTGAATGGATGCCAGCATCAAAATGACAGAGATATTAGAATTACCTGACAAAGATTTTTTAAAAATCAGGATTAAAAAAATGGTTCAATAAGTATGAAATTACTTATGAAATTATTTTAAAAAATGAACAAATAGAAATATTCAGCAAAAAAAAAAAAAAATAGGAATTTTCAGTAAGGAATAGAAGGAGATAACCAGGAGAACCAAACAAAAAGGAGAATCATTGGAAAGAAAAAGTTCAGTAGATGGGCTCAACATAAAAAATGAATTGAGCCTTAGGGATTTGTGGGACTATAAGGAATGATTTAATATTTGTAAATTAAAACTGCAAAGTGGTATCACTACATACCAACCAGAAGGGCTAAAATTAAAAAATAATAATAATAACAGCACTATATGCTGTAGAGGATGCAGAGAAATTGAATCATTTATATATTGCTGATAGAGATGAAAAACAGTGCAGTCATTCTGAAATACAGTTTGGCATTTTCATAAAAAGTAAACATGCAACTATGATACTACCCAGCAATTGCAGTGCTGGGCCTTTCTCTCAGAGAAATAGACTTATATTCAATCAAAAGCTTGTACATGAATGTCTCTAGCAGCTTTACTCTGAATAGCTGAAAACTGGAAACAACCCTAATGTCCTTCAACTGATTAATTAAACTGTGGTACATTCATACTGTAGATTACTATTCAATATTAAAAGGGAATAAATTACTGACACAGGCACAAAACCTGGCGGAATCTCTGGAGAATTATGCTGAGTGGGAAAGCCAGTTTCACAAGTTTACATACTATGTGATTCTATTAATGTATCAATCTTAAAAGAATAAATTTAGAGAAATGAACAACAGATTAGTGGTTGCCAGGAATTAAGAAGCAGGAGGGAGATGGGTGTGGCTATAAAATGGCGACATGAATAATCCTTGTAGTGATGGAAATGTCCTGTATCTTGACTATATCAGTGTCAATATCCCAATGACAATGTTGCCTTATAGTTTTGCAAGATGTTACCGTTGGGCACAACTGCATAAAGGCTACACGTGATCCTCTCTGTATTATTTCTTACAGCTGCTGTGAATATACGATTATTTTTTAAAATTAATTTCACACAGGAGTTCCCTGATGGTGTAGCAGCTTAAGGCTTCGGTGTTGGCGCTGTCAGCGCTGCGGCCTGGGTTCGATTCCCGGTCAGGGAGCTACCCACATACGAAAAAGAAAAAAAAAAAAATTAATTTCACAAATTCTATGCCTTATGTGTATTCCTTCTAAAGTTTCCAAATGCCTAGAAGGGAAAATTCAGTATTCTATATCATTTCTTTTGAGGAAATCAAACCAATGTGGATAAGCAATCTTAAGTTGTATTACTTTCTTCTGGAAACGTGTACATGGTCATTTCATTGGTCTGACTGAGGCAGTTAATGACTTAACAAGACTTAAGATACTGCAGTCCTCTGAGTGTTATCTCCTTTTTCTATGAATTACCTATGTTACCAGGAAAATGGTGTTTTTCCTCGGTTTTTGGGCCCTTGAAGGAAAGAATTCAGTCAAGAGACAGGGTTCATGAAAGTATGGGGTAGTTAAGAGTTTATTAGGAAAGCAAGTACACTCCAAGGCATGGAGGGGGCTGACCCAAGAGAGGGAAGCTGCCCCTCTTTACATGGTTGGAAGGTTTTTAAAGGGAATCTTAGGGGGCAATCGTGACGTTCTTTCAGGGGCCACCTGGACTATGTGAGGGCTCCAGGGGAGTCCATTAATCCTGAGGACTTTCCTCTGGACAACCGGTCATTCCAGTGTCATCATCAACCCAGGAGCTGGGTCTGGAATAGCCTGGAGAGAATGCTGGGCCATAATCAGCAAGCATGGGGACATGAATCACAAGTTTCAGGGTAATTATGCAGGGGACATCCTATGAGTCAGGCTAGGAACAATATATTGTTTAAGGCTAGGGACTGGGGAAAATTGGTTGAGGAAGTGATGAAGACTAGGGGGTGGGGGTAATGGAGGCTGAGCACTTTATGGAGTCTATAGCATGGGGGTCTTAATGTCCTTTCCATCTTATGTATTTCTGATTGACTTATTTTCTTAAGTTAGAGGCAGCTGATAATGGACTGGGCCAACTTCTCCTTCTGCTCATATCTACCTTTCTACCTACTCCAGCAACTGTATTAAAATTGTGAACATTTGTATTATATATGTGAGGGAACTGAAATAATAAGTTCAAGATTGATCAGTGTTTCTCAAAGCAGGGTCTGAAGACCCTTAGAAGTCCCAGAAATGATTTCAGAAATCCACCAGGTCAATACTATTTCATAAGTATTATTTGCCTTCTTCACTGTACTGAATTTTGCATTGGTGGTGGTGAAACTGCTGGCATTTCAGCAAGAATCAACCCAGCGGCACTAAAATATAGTGGTAGCCATTATATTCTTTATTGCCATGAACTCAGTAATAAAACTGCTAGTTACATTTTAAAACTGCCATTAATGAAGCAATAAAAATTATTGATTTTTGTTACATTTCAACCATTAAGTAGATGTTGTTTGTAATATTTCATTTGATGAAATGGAAAGTGTGAAAAAAATAATTTGTGATATATAGCAAAGTATGACGGTTGTCTCTAACAAAAGCACTTGTGAGATTCTTTGAATTCTAAGTTGAACAAGCTGCTTTATTCATGAAATATTATTTTACTTGAAAGAACAACTGACACACAATTTATGGTTATTCACACTTGGGTACTTGCAGATATTTTTTCAAAAATGAACAAGATAAGTCTATCATTTCAAGAAAAACAACTGACAGTATTTATTGCCAATGATAAAATTTGTGATTTCGAGTAAAAATTAGACTTTTGGAACACTTAAATCTGCTAGTGTGAGCTTGGCAACTTTCTAATATGTAAGATGAAATTGGTGGTCATATTAACAAATGTGATTTTTAATATTTTAAGATCTGCATAACTTTGTGAACCAATGTTTTACAAATTGTCAATGAGTGATGTAACAAAATTAGGCAACAGTAAAAGAACATAAAAAGTTCAAGAAAGACCAATGTATTTTAATGTAATTGAGTATGAGAAGTTAATTAATTTCACATTACAATTACTCTTTAAAAAACAAAGACCTGTCAGCTTTGGTGTGGTATCAAAGAAGAATAGCCACAATTATCTGAAAAGCCTATTAAAATAATCCTCTTTTTTCCAACTGTATATCTGGGTGAAACTGAATTTTTGATATCTACTTTAAAAAGAACAAAGCATTGAAGCAGGTCTAATATACATAGTAACCAATATGAGAATCCAGTCACTTTGAATTAGGTCAGACATCAGGGAAACCTGAAAAAATATAAAGCACTGCCACAGTCTCACCATTTTTTTGAAAATAGTTATTTTTCATAAAAATAGGTCTTTTATGTTAACATGTAATTGTTTATTTTAAAATAAATATTATAAATATTTCCTAGTTTTGATTTTTAATGTACAATAAGCATAAATATAACCCACCATAAAAAAAATAATCTTTGTATTCTTCCACAATGTTTGAGAGCAAAAGAGGTCCTAGGAACAAAAGTTTCAGAACCACCGAGCTGGGCCATTATTACATACGGAATAAATCGTTTGAAACACAGACCTCTATATCCCTGTGGTGATATTCCTTGCAATGTGCTAATCTTCCAAATAATTTAACTATTGGCAAGATATCCACATTCAACCCACAGTTGGAACAATATTGAATATATACTTCCAGAACTGCACAAAAACTGGAAAATGGGTAAAGTTATTTTTTTTTCCAATTGTATGTCCAGGTTGAATAGATTATAATTTACTTTCCCCCTTTTAAGTCATGTAAATATGGAAATCTTCAAATGTCCATGAAAGTAAAGAGAATAGTACAATGGACTATAATTCCACTGACTTATCCAGTTATGACAATTACCAAAATTTTGCCTTCTTGGTTCAATTATCACCTCTTTATTTTTTTCTTTTTTTGGTGTAGTGTTTAAAAGAAAATTTCAGACATCATATCTCTTCACTCACAAATGCTTTAATGTTTCTAACAGATAAAGAATGTTTAATAATAGAAAGATATTTTATTTTTTAATAGAAAGATATTTTAAATTCACTAAAATTAACAATAATTCTTTGCATTCAACTGATAGCCAACATATGATCAATACTCTCCTTAGTGTGCCTATAAATGTCTTCAGTTTGTTTGTAAATAATATAAGAATGTAAGCAAGTTCATGTATTGTATATGGATTATATATCCCTTAATCCATAATAGTTCCCCTCTCCTCTTTAAAATGCCAATTCTTTATTGAAGGAAATAGTTAATTACCATAAAATTCTCCTGTTCTATTGTTGATGGCAACTTTTGGAAAGTATTTCTTTATTTCTACTTATTTTATGCAAATTTGACAGATATATAGTGTCGGGGTTTTGTTCTGTTTTGTTTTTGAGAGAGAAGCTGAAATAAATATAGATAAGCTATATTTATTGCATTACATCAAGAAGGAATATTACTTTTAATAATAGAGAGTTTAGTCTGTGGCTTCTTGTGTTGTCTTTTCTCAATAATCTTTGAATGGCTTTAGCAGAAATTAATAACCATTGCCAATGTATAGAATTTCATCAAAATTTTCAAAATGGTGATTTTTTTCTGACTCTATCATTACTTCTGCTCTTATGGGCTGTGATTTTTCTATAAAACACAACACTGTCTCATCAACTATTTAGTTATAGTCCACACAGGAAAGGTAAGACAGATGCATGACTTTTTGTATTTATTTACCAAAATTTAGGATAATAAATCGGTATCATGGCAACCTTCAAGAGTGACCAATAGTTTTTTAAAATATCATTATGTTTTTATATATTTTATGATTTTAATGCATTTTTCTCTTTCTTTTGTGATGTTCAACTTGTCTCACTTTTGGCCATTGACAGCTCCTTCTTGTCAGCTCCCATGTTCTTTGACACATTTCTGTGATTTGCCTGTTTAACTTAACAATGTGGTTAGGAGATGTCTCCACTATATCTTCAGTAATTTCCTTACTTTCTGGTCAACATATTCCGGATAATCTTAAATATTTCCTTCCCTAGTCCTTAATTAGCCATTTCTCGAAGGAGCTGGTGCATTTTAAAGGGAAATGATGGTACTTAGAGGCTACAATCTAAGTACTGGGCATAAAAATGTTTGCATTTGCCTCAGTTTATTGTTGTTTTCTTAATCTTTATGGTGAACAGAGCTGGGAAACATATTTCTTTAAGAAAGAGAAAAGTAAATAAAGAGATTATAAAATTCTGTTCAAATTTAACATTATAGTTGTTTTTGTTTGATTTTGTATTTTCATCTTTACTCATATTGAAAAATTTCACATCTAACATTAATATGAGTAATTATTTATTTTATCCTTCTGTATATAAATGTATATCCATCAATTAATATTTTAACATTCTAATGAACAATAACATTGTTGAATGTATATTTTCTTTTTGACATTAGGATGTACCCAAGTGTATGAATGAGTCAGGGATAAATCCTTATGCAAATGACAGAAGTGGGTAGAGGAAAAAGGTGATGAGGATGCATTTTGATGATGAGAGTTATAGTTAAATATGAGAAACTGTGTAACCTTTGGCAGCTCTATGCATAAAATTTGAAAGAAGATGTGAACATAATACACAAGGTTAGATATAGTTCAAGATATGAAGAACATTTATAGAGGTGTTAGCTTTTACTTTCCCCAGATATTTCATTTCAAGTCACTCTTGTTCTCCTCCTATAAAATTTATTTCTAACTCAAATTCTGAACAATTTTAGACAGTATGGAAGAAAAAAAAGATAATTTAAATTATATAATTAAAGAAAATCTGGAATTATGATTGAGGACAAATTATTATGCATAAATAAGGCAATATTCAAGAATTTTTGTGTATGTGTCGTTGAGTTGACTACCTTTATTTTTTCCCCTTTGTCAACAAAATGTTGAGCTATCTGAGGTTAAATTTTAAAAACAATGATTATAGAGGTTCACCTGTGGTTAAAGAACTTATTTTCCAATGATCTCGGCATTATAAGGAAAAGTTATGTGTTTATGATATTTTTGAAATTTACTCTCCTGGGCTTACAATGACTCATTAAACGAGTTCAGGTCTATTGTAATTTCCTACCCATCACTCAGTTTTTCTACTGATAACTGCAAGGCTTGATATAAAGACTCATTCCTGCTAAGGGTGGGGGCTGAATGTACCCTTTGTCAGGTATTAACGTTTTCTATCAAAAGATAGGTAGCAAGTATTTGAGGTTTTGTAGGCTATATCATCTCTGTTGTAATTACTCAACTTTACTATGATAGTGCAAAAGTGTGTGAAAGAGTAAGTGTGTTAATGTGCTGGTATAACTTTATAATACCCTTTGGCAACAAAACTCACCTCCCAGAAGTAATGTTGCTTCTCAGTCGATAGAGCCCGTATGTTATCATGAGACTGTAAGGACCTGGGGTTGGAATAAAGGCAGTTTCAGGACTAGCTGGTAGCTTCGGTCCCAGGCATTGAACTGAGAGAGCGGAAAGGGAGCTGTGTTCCTTCCTCTCTGATATATATCCAATACCCCCAGGAAAACCCGCCCTGTTGGTTGGCACCCTCGCATTGAAGTGGTTAATGGGGAAAGACAGTTGGATTTTCAAAGAGGGCAATTCAGGTTAAAGTTGAGGGAAAATTGTTAAGCTGCTTATTAGCAGGAGCTTCAAGGCCCTTCCGCACCTTCAGTCAGACTCTTGGCTGGATGCCCCTTTGGCCAGGATTTCCACACCTACCCAAATGACATTAGAAGCACAGTTTTTACAAGGAAAGAGAATCTATCCAACCAGGCCGCTGTCATAATCAAATATCCTTTGTTTCCATTATTTTGTCCCGATAACCGTTTTATTTTCTAGTTCAGGAGATATGGATACCTACCTGGTAGTTTAGTGCATGTGAACGTGCCTTTGAAGGTCTCTCAGTGGTGTGTTCTATGAGCATTGTTGACCATGAGGACTCTGCTAAGTCATGTCAAGTACCTACCTGTGGAAGGGTAAGGAAGCTGGATAGTGGGTGGGTGGGCAGCTGGAAGCAGTTTCTGCTCAGTCTGACAGCACTTCTCCAGGTTCACGCACCCAATGCACTGCATGCCAAATTCTCCCAAGATGTAGCATGTTCTTGCATGTTCTTGTTTGCCAAAAAGTCTTTCTCCTTGCAAGGAAGAGGCGTGTTCCTTCTCAGTTATGATGGTGACTTAAAAATAGAATTTATAAAAAGTAAAATAATAATAATAAAAGTAGCTGCCTAAATTACAGGAACAAGAAACGAATTAGTGGTTGCCAGGACTTGGCTTTGGAGAGAGAGGCTGAATTTGGCAAGGTTTGGGGGGTGGGGGTGATAGGATTGTGCATTATATAAATTTCAATCTTGACTACACAGTGTATGTGTTTGCAAAATCCCATAGAATCACACAGACACACACAGACATATAAACATGATGATGGGCTGTATTTGACCTGTAGTTTGACCCTGCTTCACTGCATTATTTAAGATCATTCTTAAGCATCGTGTACATACATTCTTTTGAGTTGACTTCCCACTGAAAAATTGGGCTATATAGTTATCAATCCATTCTGAGCTCTGACTGAGGCCTTTCAATCAAGAGAACTGATTGATCTACCTGACTGCGTCTGGGAGACCAATATCTATGACCAACTTAATTTTCACAATCTAGTCTCCTTGGATCTTTATTTGCATTTTTCACTGGGTGTTGGTGAGCCATAGCTTACTCTACTCTAGAGGTTACCCAAGTCTAAGATCTTAAAACAAAGATACCCTAATATATAAAGTCCTGAAAACTACAGAAGCTTATTTCTCTCTCACCCAAAATTCAAAAATTCCAGGATAGAAAGGTCATCTCTGACATTCTTACCATGTGACTTATATCTCCAGTTCGAATGATGCTAGTGGCTTCAGATCTCATAATTTCCCAGTCAGCAGACAGTAAAAAAATGGACCAGGGGATCACTCCCTTTTATAGTCTAAATATAGAAATGACACCTGTCAGACCTGCTCACTTATTATCAGCTAGTTCTCAATCATTAGCTTTATCAAATACTAATAGAGGATGGAAAATACGGTTTCCAGCTGGTCATCCATGTATCCAGCAAATACTTAAGAGTTCTCTTGGTAAACTATTTGGAGAGAAAAATAGATTTTGTTGGTCAACTAGAAGTCTTTATGGTACTATGTTAAAAAGGCATGAAGATTCAGTGTTGATGAGAGAAAAGCCCTTTGAGAAATGTGTTGTGTATCCATAAAATGCAGAACTTTTTCAGAGCCATTATAGAATGATATTCTATTTATTCCCACATTTTTAAGCTATCATAAAGACACTGTGCAGTTTCTATTAGGACCGAGTTCATGATCTAGCAATGTGGCAGAAAACAACATTAATCCTATAGGAATAACACCTTAATTTTAAAAAAACATATAGACCTAGATAAAAAGAAAAACTCCAGGTGCCAGAAATAAAAGGGAACTTAAAATGAGAAAAACAAATTGATATTGCAGTGGCTTGAAAAATTATTAAAACTGGATAAAGGGCTTGGGGCTTAAGTCTCGAGTTTTGTAAACAGAAGACATTTGCATTGTGGGTTTTTAAAATCTATTCCACCAATCTCTGTCTTTCGATTGGTGTATTTATACCCTTAAACTTTAAGGTAATTATTGATATGTTAGAGCTTAACATTGCCATTTTATTATTTATCTATTTGTTTCTGCTGATATTCATTCCTTTGTTTCTCTTTTTCTTCCTTCTTGTAGGTCACGTGTATACATTTTAAGACTCGATCTTGCTTTATTTATAATGTTTTGAGAGTTTATCTCTCTGTATGATTTTCCTTGTGATCTAGGTATTACAGTATACTGCATGACTTATCACAGTCTACCAGAATCAATAGTTTACCACTTTTAGTAAAATGTAGGAACTGCACTTCTATTTAGGTATCTTTACTTTCCCCACTTTTAAATGTCATTGCCTGGAGTGTTAGATAGTGTAATTTTTTTCAAAAATAAAATTCACAAGGAGAATGACATTCTAAGTCTGCATATTTTTGCTTTTTTAAAATTGATCTCCTTTTTGATGCTCCAAAATTCCCCTCTTTTCTTTATAATTTCATTTTGGAAGAACTTTCTTTACTCAACCTTTTTGAGTATGTCTGCTAACAGATTTTTATCAGATGAAATATCTTCATTTGAGTATGCTTTTATTTTGCTTCATTCTTGAAGGATAATTCCACTAAAGATGGACTGCAAGGTTGACAGTTCTTTGCTTTCCATACTTGAAAAATGTTGTGCTAGTTGCTCTGGCTCCATGGCTTCAATGAGAAATCTTCCGTAATTCAAATTGGTATTTCCCTATTGGCAATCCATCATTTCTCTTGGGGTGCTTACAAAAGTTTTCTGTCTATAAATTCAGAAATTTAATTATGATTGATTAAATGGCATGGATTCCTTAGGCCAAATTTTTCTTGGACTATTTAGTCTGCTCTTAATAAAATTATGAAACCTTTTCTTTACCTTTTAATCTGCCTAGATACCAAAAATTCTGTTTTATAAAAATCATTTCCTGTGATATATTTTCTTCATCAAGTCTGTGATTACTTTAAAAAAGCAAAACAAAATGGAACCTTCTCTGTTAAAAGAATTAAGTTTTTTACAACTATGTAATTTTCTGTATTTGCCCTCAAAGTCTTTCTCATTTTGGTAAAATGGATAACTAAGTATTGTTTTACAGTGACCTATGATCCTATTTAATGAAATGTTTTAAAAACCTTTTGGTATTTTTTTTACAAGATTCCCCCAAATCTTAAAGGAAGTCTTATTGACCTCAAACTAACTTCGGGATTGTAAAAAGGGCTCCGGAAACATCTCAGTAGATTTGTTCTCTCTTCTTAGAAAAGAGAGGTATTAAACTAATTAGGCTTATTTAATAAATTGCATGAGGAACATTGCCAAATAAGTACTGCACAACTTTCTTTAGGCTGTATTTGTATAAACCTGTGTTATTAACCTAAGTGTGCCTGCAAAGGTGCTTCCCGGAGGCACCTGCCCAGCCCCTACGTCTCGGGATGGTAACCTGAGATCTGTGCCTGTGCTCCTTCCCCAAGTCAATAAAGGGGCTCCTTACATTGACGTCATGTTAGCAGGTGAAGACGTACCTTGGCTGTAGGACACTGCGGACTTTGTGGAAACATCTGCAAGCGAGAGGATGGGCGGTAAACTCACAGAAAGTACCGGGCTTGGGCACCATGTTAAAGTTGTGGGGACTCATGTGTTCAGGTAAGGCACGTATTGTCCCAGAAACTGTGATTAACAAAGTGTAACCCTATCCAGTCCCTAAGAGGTACTTGCTTTGGCAAGGGGCTGGGGGGTTTGGAGGACTTTCAGTCCCCACCTGGCCCATTACCTCCATCACTCACACTGCCTGGTGAGGAAAAGGGCACACGTGGGACTGGGAATCGGAGGCAAAACTACTAGTGAAGCCGATTAAAGCTCAGGGCATCTCCTAAGCGGGGCTCCCACTTGAGTTAGGTGTGTCTGTCACTCCAGAAGGTATGAGGTGATTGCCTCTTGACCCTCATGTTGTAATTTTCTTGTTTCTTGGTATGATGGGTGATTTTTGTTTTTTATTGTATCCTGGACGTTTTTACTGTCATGTTTAGGAAACTCTGGGTCCCATTTGAATGTTTTATTTTAGCAGAAAGTCGCCCTGTTTAGGTTTATTATGCAGTGGCTAGCCTGGTTCTGTGAGCTGTGGTTCCAGTGACAGTGACAGTTTTAGAGCCTTTGAGGCCTTGCTTCGGTCTGCTTGGTGTACCTGGTTTTGCTGGGTCTTGTCCCTGAGTGAGATGTGAGTTAAGCTGTTACCCCAAACCAGGTGCTTGTTATTGTGACTTTTCCCCCATGGTTCCCCTACATGCTCAGGCTTGAGTTGCGATTTTCATTAGGAAACTTGGATCCAGACAAAGTGCGTATCTAGATATAAGGTATCTCTTTAAACCTGGGACTACAAAGAATTATTCAGTCTGTGAAAACATGATCAGAGAAACTTTGTTCCTGGTCTCAGATAATTTACCCACTGTTAAAGGCATTCAATTTTCCCAGCCATTGGGTGAAAAAAGTATTTTTGAAAAAAACTGATACACACAATCCAGTACTACACAAGCATGTCAAGTCTAAATTTAAATTACTTAAGTGGAGTGTTAATTTCAAGCTGAGAATAAATTATACAAACAGATCTAGCTCTTGTAGAATTCCTGAAGCCCTGAGAAAATAATTCAAAATGCTTCTTCAAGAAGATATTCACAAACCAGGGCTCACTCATGTGATATAGAAGAAAATAGTGAGAGTCATAAATCAAAACAAGATTGCATTAGAAAATAAATTACCATAAAGAAGTGTGAGCAGCTGCTATAAAAAGTAAAATTGACATTCCAAAATGAAATAATATGAAACAATCTAAGAGAGATTATAAGATTACTATATTTATAATGAGTAAAGAGGTAAAAAAGGAAGATGAAATTATAACAAATGAAGAGGATATTATGAAAGAAAAGGTATCATCGTGAACTTATAAATGCCATTCATATTACTTGTTATAAAATTATTCCATCCAGATGGCACATGTCTGAAATTCTACTTTTCCCAAAGGTAAGTAATGCCACAAAAAGAAAGCCTGTGAAATAATGATGGTAATTGTAAGGTTGACTCTAATTTGGGTGTCCAATCATTCTTTATAACAGTTCCTATTTAAAAAGTAACAGAATTATTTCTAAGGCTTAAAAAAAATCACAAGAAAAAAAATATTTGTGTTGCCTTCTACTTGAAATTTTCATTTCAAATGTTAAATGACCCATGAGGTGGATTAAATTGAAAGTTTAATGTGTTGGCTTTTATTCAGCATTGGCTGTTTTATAATTTATAATTTTAGGTCTCAGTTTATTTGAACTATTTTGTGTGCCAGAAGATAAAATTGTATGTTTGTGAGGATGCAGTGATATCTCTGTCTTAAAAATTAGACCCTTGTCACTCAAAGCTGGCTGACATTTTTTCTCACAAAGACTGTACAAGCAAATACTCATATATCATGAGGGAATACTTGAGATGAGCGGTGGCTGAATGCAGTGTTCTCAGGGCATTTTGCAAAGTGGTCACAATCCAGTCACTGGTGCAAGAACTGAATCTGTGTTAACTTTGTAAAAAGCACCAGCCATGCGTCATGCATCCCTGGGAGCCTGCCCTGCCTAGTTAGTGTTGCACTACTGAGGCAGTCTCCACACCAGGACAACCAGATAGGACCATGTACCTAAGGAGTCTCTTTCAATGGCTGAGCCTAATGGACAGCAGGCAGATGGCAAGGGAAACAAAAGAAAACATAAACAAGTGGGGCTACATCAAACTAAATAGTGTTATCACAGAAAAGGAAACTACCAACAAAATGTAAAGACATTCTATTGAATGGGAGAAGGTATTTGCCAATATTCAAATTTTATTTAAAAATTTATACAACTCAACACCAAAACAAACAAACAAACCATGCACTTAAAAAATGGGCAAAGGATGTGGACAGACATTTCTCCAAAGAGGACATACAGATAGACAATGGACATATGAAAAGATGATCAACATCACTAATCATTTTCAGAGAAATAAATCCCACAAAGAGATATCACTTCACTCTTGCCAGATGGCCATCATTAATAAATCAACAAACAACAAGTGCTGGTGAGGATGTGGAGAAAAGGGAATGCTTGTACACTGTTGTAAGGTTGCAAATCGATGCAGCCACTATGAAAAACAGTTTAAAGGTTCTTCAAAAAATTAAAACTAGAACTACCTCATAACTCAGCAATTCCATTCCCAGGTATTTATCCAAAGAATTCAAAACATTAATTTGAAAAGTTATATGCACATCTGTGTTTACTGCAGTGCTAATCACACTAGCCAAATATGGAAATAACTGATATGCCCATCAATGACAACTGAATAAAGAAATGTGGTACATATATCAATGGAGTATTACTCTGCCATAAAAAAGAATGAAATTTTACTACTTGCAACAAAATGGATGGACCTAGAGGGTATTATGCTAAGTGAAATAAGTTAGACTGAGAAAGACAAATGCCATGTGATCTCACTTGCATATGAAATCTAAAGAACAGAATGAACAAGCAAACAAAACAGAAATAGTCTCATGGATACAGAGAACAAACTAATGGTTGCTAGATGGGAGGGGATTTAGAGGGATGGGTGAGAAAGGTGAAGGGATTAGCAAGTACGAATTTTAGTTACCAAATAGCTACAGAGATGTGAAATACAGCATGGTGAATATATTCAGTAATATTGTAAAAACTGCATACAGTGTCAGATGGGTACTAGACTTTTCAGGGAGATCACTTCATAAACTATATAAATGCCTAACCACTACTCTGTACATCTGAAACTAATATAAAATAATATTGAATGTCAATTATAGTTTAAAAAAATATATAGTCACAGGATGTGATGTAAAGCACAGGGAATATAGTCAATGGTATCATTATAGCTGTGTACGGTGTCAGATGGATAGTAGACTTGGTGAGGTTATCAATTTGTGAGGTGTGTAAATGTAGTCACTATGCTGTTTTGTACACCTAAAAGTAATAATTATAATAACATAATAAGGAACAGAGGAAAAAACGAGGGAATGATCAATAGAATTCCAAAGTGGTTTATTTTCCTAAAGCAGGTATCTTCCAATCTAACATAAAGTAAAAACTACATAGTCAGAGCATGTATTTAATTTGATATATATGATACGCTATTATTTTCTTCAGGCTGTTTCACAAATTAACATTCATATGTCATTATAAAGTATTGCACAAAGAGAAGTCTGTATTCTTCTATGAAATACTTACAAATGTTAAAATATGATTTTTCTTTGTATTTTAGGTTGAAAAGTACTAGAAGCTTCCAAGGCTTCAATTTCTCAATCTCTGCTCCGTGCTATGTATTAGCAAATCTATTAAGGGAATGTTTCATGAGACACTTAATTGGAGGTCCTTTCATTTAATGTATGCTTCTGTCATCAGTAATCTCATAGGTAACTTATAAAACAATAGATTTTATTTGAAGCATTACATTTTTTTTGCCTTCACCTCTCTTTGCCTACTTTCCCTGCATACGTGCCCATATTTTTGAAAACATGTTTTGATATTAAATCTATCTTCCCCAGATATGGGCCATGCTCAATAATTATGCCTCTTTTTCCATGACAACTTTCATTCTAAGTGTCTTGTGCCAGTGGTCCTTACCATTGTGAAATAGGGAGGTGTTTTGTTTTTTTTTTAATAACCAAATGAATGTCACAAACTACTCATTTAATAGTAATTGTAGTCTTGATGTCCAATGAGTCAGAAATCGTATGGTGATGAGCTAATTAATATGCATCGTATACTATTTTAAAGCAGGTTGTATTTAGTTACTCTCAGTGAGAACTCTATACATGACAAAATAGTACTTTGGAATGTAACACGTTTATTCGATCTGTGAACAATGTCTGCTTTGTACTTTCATTTGCAGAACCTTGTGGTAATTGACCTGGCTATTGAACAAAATGATTAAGAGCCAAAGCCTATACCTTTTTCCAGGGGTAGCTGCTTCCGTTTTTCATTTTCACTTCCTGTTCTAATATTATCCTCTCAGGGATTCACCTAATAGGCATTTAAAAGATTCGTTGAATGAATTAATGACCCAATACCTTTCTTTGCAATGGGTGACAAAGGCTTTCTTATGTAAGATGTTTTCTGCTAATGTGTAAACTGGCTCATGTGTTATTGTTTGTAGGTAACAAAATAACCAGGCACCGTTAAAGGGCAGGAGTTTTATTTTGTTTAGCTTACTTTTAGAAGACCATTTAAGGTTGAAGTTTATTTTGTGACGACAAAATGCTGATAAGCAAATCTTGTGTCGTCTTTTACCACAGTTGGGATTTATAAGCAGAATAGCTTTTCTCAGTAGTTTCTCAGAAGATAGATTACTGGTGCTATGTGGGTGGTTTCCATTAGGCTGATGAAATTTTTTCCGGAGACATTTTGTCCCTGTGAATGAGAATGAATAGCTTGCCCATCACAGGAACTTTGGGTAGCTCCCAGGGGTGCTTCTACAACAGACTTGACCTTAAAAGGGCAAAAATATAAGATCTAGAGAGAATAGAAAATTAAAATTTATACAAGGTATCACAGAACTTCCACAGAGTATAGAGATCAGTACATTTGCTTTTAGATTCAATTATCAAGTAATTGGTGATGCAAGACACTGGGATTGCCAAAAATTGTGTAAAGTTGACTTTTATCTGAAGGAAAGCGATGCAAAAAGAGCAGTAAACTTTGGTCTTTATGAAATAATTTTATTTGTGGCCTTGCTTAAAGTGATTATTCTTAACCTATACAACTCAGAATCCAAATCTAAGCTAGAAAGCACTTTACAAAGTTCTTCTGTTTCATAAATTCTTGAAAAGCAAGGTAACAAATTAGCTGTCCATATACTCTGGTTTTAATAATATTGGACAATGAATCTTTAGGCAAACTCCAGTCTATTGATTATATTCCTTTCTGACTATATTTGAAAGCTTATTTGTATTTGTGGAATACTCAGTTTGATTAGAAAGTAACTATCTTGTGGAGGGTGGAGTGGTGCTTCCTCTTATTTTGGGAGGGGTCAAGCTATTTCTGTCTTGAAAAATAATGAAAATACTGCAGGTGTCCTTGTAGTAAAAACAGTCATGATTAATGGTTGGTTATTAAATCAGAAAATTTTATTAATATGGGAAATTACATAGAAGGCAGATAGATGATAGATAGATAGATAGATAGTTCTCACTTTGCACAGTTCTGACACGCACAAATTTCACTTACCGAGTTACCACAGTTTAAATAATAGCAATCCCCTCAATCATGTTACAGGTAAGTACTACCTTATCTACAGTCCATATTCTAATTTGGCCATTGACCACATGATGTCTTATAATGATTTTGTTTTTCTTGGTCTGAGGTCTAATCCAGAAACATGCACTGCATTTAATTGGTGTATGCCTTTCTTTAGTTTTCTTTTATAAAGACTAGTTTCTTTGGGATTTTCTTTGATAAGTCTAGGTCAGTTATTTTGTAGAATTCTCTCCAGTTCAGATTTGTCTGAAGTTTCCTCATGTTTATATTCAGGTTATGCATTCCTGAGAGGAATACTACGTAAGTTATGTTGTGCGTTTGTTAGTACCTGACATCTGGTTTCCTATGATGTTGTTTTTTCGCATTAATCCTTCTGTGGTGGCCACCTGTTCTACTCACTATTCTTTTTTTGTAATTACTAAGCACTTCTGTGGGAGGTCTTTTGAGATTTTGTAAGTCTACTCTTCCCCATCAGTTTCTCAATCACAAGTTTCAGTGATTTTTCTTTTTCTTTTTGCTTTTTGATATGTGGGTAGCTCCCTGACTGGGAATCGAACCCAGGCCGCAGTGCTGACAGCGCCAACGCTGAAGCCTTAAGCCACTACACCACCAGGGAACTCCCCAGTGATTTTTTTATAGCTGTCTTAGCCCCATCAAGATGGAGTATATATTTTAGAATAAACTATCTATGATTTTGCAAAGAATTTAATTGAGTCTTAAGAGAAACAACTCTGTTTTTAATATTACATTATTAAAATAAGGTGTACATTGAGATCTAAACAGGATAGGTGGAATATAGCACTGATTCTTGGAAGATTCACAGTTCAAAATTGGGAGCAGATGTGGAAGAAAAACCAACTAGCTTTGAGCATTCAGTGTGTAGTTGATATTATTCAATAGTTTTTATAGAGAAAATGAGGAGTGTTGGTTAATCCCACAAGTTGTTTAGTTAGAGATCACTATATATTGTGCTGTATTTGTCAAAAATTTTTTCTTTGAATATAGCTTTGGCTTAATTGCCTTCATTTATTAAATAATATTTTCATGGGCCAGGATTTCATGAATGATGGCGTTAGAAACTCAGTAAATTATCTCCCCAGCAAAACCATTATAAGTGTTTATTTTTAACTTTAAGTAGTTTTAACTTGTGAAAATTATTTTTTAAAAAAATGATTTAAGGACACTGAAGATAGTTCTAAGGACAAACAGAAAATGGAAAAATCGTTTATTCAAGAGTCTACTAATTCTCAGTAAAAACAGAGATTCTGTGGCATTTGAGCCACGCATTTCTCCAGGACTGTTGCAGAAGCTCTACCCGAGGCCTGTGCCACCAAGAAGAGATTCACTCTCTGGGAAGCTCTATTTTGGGGGTGGGGGTATGGGGGTGGTTTCCTGGCTGGGAATTGAACCCAGGCCGCGGCACTGAGAAGGCCGAAGCCTCGTCACTACTCCACCAGGGAACCCCTAGAAGCTCTTTTCTGAAATCAGTATTTTATACTGGAAGGGGCAGGTTTCGGATCCTCCCCTTTAGCTTCCTGTTGAGAGAAACTGTATTCTAAGCAGGTGCAACTGAAAGGTCTTTGACTCTTCCACCCCTCACACTGCAAGGGCTCCACAACCACAGGGTGTAAGGCCAGGAGTCCCTGGAACCCAACTGCCCCTGCTGCAATTCACTTCTAGATCAGAAGTGCCACACTAGCAAGTGCAAGCCAAGAAAAACAGGAGCTGCCTGCCGGCCTCTGCGCCCACTTACTGAGTTAGAATGTCACTGAAAGAAAAGTGGGTCTCTGTCCCCAGTTAGGGTGTAAGGAACAGGGGTTTCACTCAGCAGAAAAGCAAGCCAATACGGACCAAGAGCTCTGTCGCTTTGCTTGAGGGGACTTTTCTGAAACAATGGAGAACTTCATGCCTAAGGGTGTTGTTGAAAATAGTAGGTATGTAGATTTAAGTGGAGAGCAATTAAGAGGAGTTTCGTAGCTTCGTATTCGTATACAATGAAAACGACAAAGCAGTGGGAAGGTTGCCAGGGAACGAGATAGACCAGATAAGCCCTCTTTGGATCACAGTCAACTCTGGGGTTTGGGAAGGCTGTGCGGTTGTGCTAGGCTGGCAGCCCCCAGAAGCAATCAGACCAGGGTAGGGGCAGGCTCGAAACCATTCCGGAAGCTTCACACAGCCCCATTAACACAGGAAGGCTCACGAATACAGGGGGCTGAAACACTCTCTGATCAAACACTGACTGCTCAGTAAGCTACTCTGACTCAGGAACATCATGTAGGAAGTCAGGCTTAAAAACAAAATTGTACTTACCCATAGCAGTGTGAAGGACAGTGTGCATGCCCAAGGCTGTCCCTTCTCAGGATCAAAAAAATAGGAATCCTACAAGCTTTTATTTTCTGGCTGAACATAGAGCAAAAAAATCCATAAGCACGATGATTATGATAGCAGCTTCCAATTCACACACTCAATGGTAAAAGATAAAAACAAACAAACAAACAAATAAACATAACCCCCCAAACTAATGGACAAGGGGGATTGAGTACAGCCTTTGACAAATAGGTGACTTACATAGACCTAGGAGTGACATTTAGGTAGCCAGGCTAAAAGACATAAACAAAGGTAAAAAAAGTTTGAACAGGTACATCAGATGCTACACACTGTGAGAGAAGTATTCGTAGTTTTGCAGCCTCCTCACGAAACAAACAAACAACAAAAACAAATGATGGGAAAAGCAACAGTAACAATAATCCCCAGAAAGAAGGGGATCATACTAAAAGTTGCTACAATGTATATCTGAAATATACAGTTATCAGCCTTCATAAAAACTTATGAAGTATGCAAAACAAAACAAAACAGATAGGGACAAAAAAAATCAAACCATAGGAACTGCTCTTAAAAGGGCCAGGATGGTGAACTTAGCAGCAAAAACTCCAAGGGAGGTATTACGTAGTTATGTTCAAAGGGATAAGAAAAACCATGCTCAAAGAATTAAAGGAAGGTATGATAATCACCAAATAGAATATCAATAAAGAAATAATTAAAAAAACAATAGAAATATCTCCAAGGAATCTAAGCTTGATTTGACAT
This sequence comes from Lyroderma lyra, assembly GCA_004026885.1. Lineage (NCBI taxonomy): Eukaryota > Metazoa > Chordata > Mammalia > Chiroptera > Megadermatidae > Lyroderma > Lyroderma lyra. The sequence continues at coordinate 3,579 of PVJL010009091.1, read as the reverse complement.
TTGAACATTGACCAAAACCAAATGATCAACTCAATAAATGTGATTTTTGACAAAATCTACCACCTTTTCACAGTAAAAACACTCAACATATTAGGAAGAGCAGGGACTTCTTCAACCTAAAAAAAATATCATAAAAAAATATTATTCTGAGGTGAAGAAAGTAGTCACAAGAGATTGTATATTATATGTTTCCATTTATATAAAATATCCAGAATTATCAAAGCTACAGAGACAGAATGTCCATTAGCTGCTGTTAGTGGCTGGGGGCAAGGAGTGATGCGGTGGCGCATGAGAAGAAGGAAACTGACAGCTAGTGATTATAGATTTCTCTTACGGGAGATGACAACACTTTAAAATTAGATTTTGGTAATGGTTGCGATAACCTTGTAAATACACTGAAAAATATTGAATTGTACCCTGTAAATCCATGAATTATGTGGCATGAGGACTTTATCTCAATGAAACTTAAACATTTAGATTGTATTATTGATTTTATTATTGGTCTAAGAATTATTCAGAAGAGTTCTTACTTCTGGGTTGTTGGGATTTTTTAGTTTTAATTTATGATTCTGTTGTTATTTATTTCTAGAATTATATTGCTTTCTGGTCAAATAATATCATATTTACTACTTTCACTTACATTGAGATTTTTTTGTGATAATTTATTTAGGCTTAATATACAGTTGATTTTTGTTTCATGAATATTTGATTGTAAGGCAATTCTTTTTGTATAACATAGCTCTCTCTCTCTCTCTCTCTCTCTCTCTCTATATATATATATATATATATATATATATATATATAGAGAGAGAGAGAGAGAGAGAGAGAGAGAGAGAGAGAGATATTTGTACAGGGTCCAGTATAAGTAACAACCTATTTTAAGTAGTTAAAACATTGTTATGTTACAGAATTACATGGTTATGATTTTGTAATAAAAGATTTGGTATAGATTACCAGCTCATAAAAAAGGGTGTTACTTCTGCTGGACCCTGTATATCAGTGATCTTAGGATCAACATCATAATACCAAAGTGACATTCCCATAAATTCTGATTTACATCTTGCTGGGCTTGGCCTCTACTTTTTAAATGAAATCTCTTGGTGATACAGATGCAACATAGTTTTTGAGAATTACTCTATTCAGTCAACTTTACGAATGGCATTATGTGCAATATACCTTTTTTGTCTATATGATCTATTAATCAATGAGAAAAAATGGTTATGTTAAATTTTTCTTCTACTACCTTGTTTTGTGGGAGATTTTCTTCTTAGGATTTATTATGAGACTCCTAGGAGAGACAGGGCTTTTCAGATTGGAGCTTACCTTATTTGGTGCAAACCAGTTTCTTTCTGCATCTTCAGGTGAAAGGATGAGTTAAGGTGATTCTCAGTGGCCCAGTAATTTTTATTTGGTGCTTTAATTTATATTTGGGCCTGCACAGTTGTCTATATTCAGTACTTTTTAAATATATCTACTTCTAAATCTCAGACATCTTATTTTGAAGACAAGAAAAGCTCTCGTTTGTCCACACAACTTATTTTATTCTCCTTTAGTGCTGATTTATCATGGAACCATGTTTGATCCTTGTCTTCTACACAATCACCCCCATCTCCAACCATGCCTTCCTTTGCTACTATTGGAGTATGAATAATTTCCCCACATTAAATCCTGAATGCACTCAATTGGGCCCAAGGACATCAAAGGTGATATATTTCTACTATCAACTTTCAATTTGATTGAAATAAATATTTTAAAATTACAATTTGTCTGGCTCCTTTTATTTGGAGTTATAGTGTGATATTTGACAATTTCAGCGTAGACAAAATCTGATTCATTGTTTTGATTTGTTTCTTTTCACATTGTGGGCACTAAAAAATAGGGAGGACATTATCAACTGCATTTTTGTAGTTATCTCTACCATAAGTATTTTGTTTCTTTTTGTTTAGATGTTTAATTTGAATAGGGTTCAAAAGAAAGAGTTTTTGATAAATATGAGATAAACAGTGTTAGTTTTGAAGAAAACATTTGCTATTTGTTCATATAATTAATATATATGTTTGGGCTGTTGGAAAATAACGTTAATGAACATGACCCCCATCTGGACCTTGTGATATAGAGAGAAAGGAGAAGGAAGTGAATGTTAGATGCTTCATCCAATAATTGAATAGAGTGAGGATTTTTGGAGACATGACTAGAGGCAGGGAAACTGGCTAGAAGCAGTTTATTACAATTATTATTACAATAATCCAGGCATGATCTGAGAGAAGGGGGAAGAGGCATGAGATCCTGAGGAGGAAGAACCATTAGGACCTGGCTACCATCCATATTTGAGCAAGTGGGGAAGAAAACAGGGTTGGAAAGAGAAATAATTCTCAGCATTCTGTGTGGGCAACTATATGAACAGTACGGAATACTGGAGAAGAACAGGCTTGTAGCCTTGGAGGACATTTGAGACATTTTGGAAGAGTTTTAAATTATCTTGATTGAGCTTTTTGTTGCAAGTAATAAATCTGTACTACATATTATGGATAAGTACAACTTTTAATTGAATTAAAATTACATCTTGACCTCTGAGGCAATAGGAAATAACAAAGCCTGCCTTCTGGCTCTAGTAATTTTCAGTGCCCAAAGCTGAAAACCAAGAGGCAAAGGGTTGTCCATAATTGAAGGGAAGAGACCCTGGCCTCAGTGATCCTAACACTGCAGCAGTAAGGGAAATGATCTAAAAGTTCTATTTCAGGAAAGTTGATTTGCAGTGCAGAGCTAATAAAGATGGACTAAATTGTCCCCACATGTTCTATAAAACAGCCACCCATAACTTTAGAATTCTCCCTAATTGTGTACACTTGGAAGATAGTCAACCCTATTTTTACCCATTGATGTATTTTCCCCCTCTCTTCATTGTGATTTATTGTGTGCTTTCCTTGGATCAAATATAATTTGAGATTGAAATAGCCCTATTGGGAATGGTCACTTTAAGCATGAGCTAGTTTTTGATATAGACTATCTGTTATAACTTAAGTAAAGTAACAGTTTTATGATCTTCAGGAGGCAGGGGATTAGCGGGAAGGACAGTTACTCAGGTAGACTAAAGTCTTGTGACTCAAGGCTGGATGGAGCCTTCAGAAGGAGGCTCTTTTACATTTCCACTTCAGCCATAGAGAAACCATGAATTTATTGTGAACTAAACAAGCCATACATATACATTCTTGGGTTCCCTTTTCCCTAAATTGTAATATAAAGCCTCCAACTTGAGCGCCCTTTACTCTGTGAGACACATCCTTTTTTCCTTGTCAGAGTGATATGTCTCTACCCTCAATTCAAACAGCATTCATTGTTTGCCTCTTTAATTTGATCCTTGACTTCAAAGGCTGCCTTGCATTGGTATTACTCCTCTTTTTTTAAAATGTTATATATGTTCCTTAGTTTTCCTTCTTATAATTTTAATATACCAATAGGACTTTAGGATTTTAGTTGTCTACAAAGGGTAGCTTACCCCAAGTAGTGCGCGATAACACTTTCTTTTGCATGCTCACCACAGCAATGTAAATAAAGTTTAGTTTCACTACAAATGATTTT